>PUGI020000035.1:0-15260 GCA_008930755.2 Alatina alata | reverse complement strand
ACACTGGAGGCGGCATGTGGCGGCGCGGCACCTAGCGGCGCGGCGCGGCAGTTTTAAGAATGTGCTCAGAATGGAGTCAGATTTTATGACATAATAATATACCAGCTCATCTTCGTTTATGTGCCGTGTTTTTCAAAAGTGTAGTTTTCACAAATATCTCACAGCGTTACATACTAATATTGGCCAAAAACGTTTTTAAATTTGCAGCCTTAAAAGGTAGTAGCCAGAGCGTTCGATCAAATAACTTTATTGCGAAACAGTGAAGTAGACTCAAACAAAATATACATAGGGTCCTATTGGTTATATTCTGAAGATACAAAGGAAAAATGGGAAGATTATATTCTACAGATTGGAGGCCGAAAGTTTCTGTTTGACTTCAGTGCCATTTAAGTATTTAATTTTAATAATTTCATATTCAATGTCGATTCTTTTAATACTCAATAAGTTACAATGCTCCGGGCATATGGTAACAGATGCATCTCACCATGGCATAACATAAAATGTTACCTATATTGCCTCAAATAAAATATCTTCGATTGAAATCAACGGGGTTCGAAAGGCATCATACATAAAGGCACTTATTCAATGCTTCTTTGTTTAAGAAGCCTGGAATCAAATTTACAGGGTACTGGTGCCAAGTGATCATTTCTGTTTACCAACCTTCTCGTTTAGCACCTTGTTTCATATAACGTAGACTTGGTTACAAAGATTTCAAGCAATTAAATTATTTGTTGAGCAATCGACCTGGCTACTACCTTGACTCCTGCAGCTCCTGGCAATGGAATTTAATTAAATACTTACAGTCCTTTCCGCTATAATATTTGCTGTACAGTTTCAAAAACTAAAAATATTTCAAATTGTCATCTCTTTACTCTAAGATATAGTGGATGGTAACCCTATCTAGTGGGTCTACATCCCCTAAGCACTGTGCTTCATGGAAAGAAGTGCTGTACATCAAAATAACTTTACTTTGTACTGGCAACGGAAATAGGGTTGTAACACAGCGGCCCCTTATAACAGGGGCGGTCATGGCAAATACCGTCAAAATATGCTACATGTGCAATCAAACCACCTATGCTATATACGGTGACGCAACAAGTAGTGATTGCGAGAGTGAGAGCATTTAACAACCCAACATCTTAAATAAGATGTGATTTCTGACAACTGTTACAGTTCTTAACATGATGGTGCTTTTTACCCTGATAAAAGCTGAACCAATCTCGCTATGGGCAGGCAATACCCAGGGCCGTAAAAGGGTTTTGTGGGAAGTGTCGAGGTGGGTCGAAGTTATAAATGCCAAAGCAATTTTTTGGATGAAAATCCCTAAAAATCAGCTGGGGCGGAGGGCAAGAATTAAAGGACACCTTTTACATTTGAGATTTTAGAATCCCAGAGGCTTATACCTCTTAATTATTAGTTATTCTCCCTAAGTGTAAGGATAAAGATCTAGGGAAGTTGTCAACTATTCGACTCCCTCTTTGGTATCACCCTACAAACAATATCTACAGCTTCCTTCCTTCCTCTCTTTCCTGAGGGTTTTCGCCAAATAGAGCCACAAACACGGTCTCCGTCCCTTGTGAAGTATATATTCTGATGGATACAAAACAAGATTTTGCACCCCCTACCTTACATTATCAAGAAAATACATAGAATTCCTCGTGGTTGATTTTCTATATTAAATAAAATAAATACATTCCACTTTATAAGTAAACCTATAACGTAGTTGAAATATATTTCGAAGCAACCACGATATCTAAGCTTTTCCTACAGTGTGGGGGAAGTTAATTATAAATTATATTATACACATTTTTATAAGCATCAGGTACATTGGGATCAGTTTTCATATGCTTGCTACATTTCAAATTTGGACATAGAATGTGCTTGTTTACTAATAAACCTAACATATATCTTTAGGATCGTTCGAAATAAAAAACATATTCTCTGTTAATTATGCAACGCCTCTATTTATACATATAAAATATTTTTGTGTGCCTTTCTGAAGGCAATAACCCCTTAAGATATTGACCTCAAATTTTGTGTGCTTATACTTCAGGTTACTGCACTGAACATAGCCTATTCAGATTTCCAGAGTTGGCCTCTGATGACTTGCAATACCCGTTGATCTTATGGCAAGGTGATGATGGGTATCACTTCGACGTGTATAAATTTGAGGACATGACGTCAGTTCTCGGGGTATTTGTAATGGTGCATGAAGAATGGGTTTGAGGTGGTGACATCCATTCTCAGGATATTTGTAATTGTTTCTAGTATTCTTCTAAACAGTTAAGTCATGCTTATTGATCTGGGTTTCGAGTTTAAAATATAAGTTATATCTTTCCCAGGTTATGGTTAGGACTAAAATCTAATTCTCGAGCTAATTTGAGCCTCAATAAGCTTACGGTCTTAATGCTTATAAAAATGTGTAGTCAAGGTCGCATGCTCAGGAAACACAACGAATTTGTTCGTGGTAAACGTTCGAGTTTACTCGACCTTAACTAAATTTCACAAAAACAGTACACCTGAATATTCTATCATGGCATCATATAAGGTAAAATATTTATGCTAGAATCCAGGGTATGCCTTTGTTTCATCTCTATCTGCAGGATAAATACTTCGCATGTTACAATATTATGTCAGATTTCTGTTAGGGACTACAACTAATTAAATTCACAGACAAAAGTGTTCAACAAAAACTCTAGAGTAGCAAATATAGGGTGTGAGAATAATTGGGCTGTTGGAAATATTTTGGACTATTCATAAATAGGGTGTTGAAATACATGAAGGGTAACGAGTTTGTTCAAGGTATGTTTACATATTACAATAGGTTAAATATGCTCGCTTAATTTATACGCATTGGTAGACATTCGAAATTAGAAAACGCATTGCACCTAGTCAGTTACTTCGAATGTAGCCGTTTTTAGATTGAAAGAAAGAGATTATCATAGCTTATCATGCTCAATTTCATATAAGGGAGGATGGAATAAGAGCAGGGAGCTGGAAAATTATTAAAAAGCCAACAAGCGGGGTGGGGGATTATTCGGCAGTCTAGAGCAAGCCTTTCACGATAATTCAGTGCCTCCTCGATGATCTCAACGCCTCATGCACAGAGATTTAGAAAATGGTTTAACGGGATAAATGAATATTTGCTATACTATATTAGTTCAAGTCAGTGTGCAAAACTATGAAAAAAATTGGCGCATATCTGATTGTTTTTTTAAGCTTCACACTTTTCTGCAGGCAGTCCTCGTAGCATTGCAAGCGTTGTGTTGTTTGCAACAATGGCTTCTGGTTGTGACCGTGCCAAACACTTATCAAGCATGTCCCCATTTAATTTTTCAGCATATAATTTATGGTGGAAATCCATGGCTGATGCAGATTTTATCAGAATGTGGGGGCTAGTGAAAACTGATTACGGCGTGTAAATACACAGTTCAAACCCGTTCTGATTTGCGTGTTATGATGCGACGGTTTGGTCGGATGAATGAAACGTATTTTGATTCATGCAATTTTCTCCGCAAAATGCCTTTCCGATAAAGGAGGTTCGGTTAATCGAAGGATGAATAATTGCGGGAGCATTATATAATTTGATAAAGTACCACATACCCATGAATACCATAAAGGCGATGAAAATTGTTTTAAGAAGCTGACGTACAAGACATGCTGTTGGCATCATCTACTTATTTCGTGCAAGTTACTTCAACTCTCTGAAAGGACAAAGCGAGAAAATTCCAAAAACGGAGGCGTACCCGTTACTCAAGATATCAAACACCTACTAAACTGCTTTTTTACTATCTTTTCATCTAGAAATGGACATCGAGAAACACGAAATGTCAAAGAGCTGAGCAGAAGCAACATTTGCCTGGCAATGCTATTACTAAAGGAAGGCAACCTGCGTCTCGACAATTCCCAAAAATAGACACTACGGAATCGCGTCTCTTACAAATAGCTTTCATTGAATTGCAGTTTTCTTATTACGTTCAGTGACAGTTCTGGTGTCTAACGACTTGAGATCTAAAGAAAGACCGAACCAGTAATAAGAAGTGATGCTAATAAAAAGTCATGTGGAATTGCTCAACGGTCCCTTTAAGCATGCAGATAGAATTTCAGATATCATGTTGGTAAATAGACAGAATGCTAAGTAGTTCAACATTGGCGTACATGTACTGTTGGACGAGATGAAACATCACGAGAGGTGATCTGCCATTTTCATGAGTCTTGAATACTTTAAGCAGTATGTCTTAATCGGACATCTCTCAAATTTCTAGGCAACGGCTCGTTTTTATCTTGCAGAACTCACACGTGTAAAATCTCTGCAAATTTGAGAACATCGATAGCATTGACTACGTCAAATGAACTGTTCGCTATTTATGTTCAAACGACCACGAATTTCAAATATTATTTGAGATAACTTAATTCAATATAGCAATAAATAGCTCACAAATAGTTTGATACTGAATTTTATTCCGAAATACCATCTTTCAGGTGTAACGCCGAAAGGCCGCATGACATAATGTAGAAATTAGGTTAGTAATTACAAACCACAGTGAATGCAATTATTTCGCAACTAAGAAGCATCTTGTTTTAGCTCTAATAATATTAGGGATTCTAATTCCGATATGTCAAGACAGTAGCCGCGGGGATAAGGGGGACGATGTCCTACCCAAGAATTCTCAGGCAGTATTTTTTGAATGAAAGGGTACATTAAAATGAAACAATTGGAAAAGGAAAACGTGAGAAAAACAATGACTTGAAGCTATTCTGCTCCCTTGTAAAGGTACTGAAAATGCCATATATTCTGGAGTTTGTCCACTACGTCATGCGGGCTCGCCGGAGTTTTAGTTCTACGTGCGATTTCTCAATAAATTCTAATAAAATTGAGCCCGTAACCTGGCTGAAAACATCTGAACATACTGGGATCCCGGCTGGCAAAACTATGCTTTCAAGAAGACCGGGGCTAAGAATGCTGTAATGGTGACAAATTATCGAGCTTTTGAATTCACAAATAGTTGTTTAAAAATCCACCAAAATCCTAATATATAATTCTGTTATTGAATTAAGCTATCGGAATTCCTGGATTCATGATACATGCGAAGCACTCATGGCCGCAGTTTTTAGGGGTACTAGGAAATTTTGGGGGGTTTACCCCCTCCCTGACTACGCATCCAAGTAAAACTACCACCTTTGATGTGATACCTATATATTGAAATTCATTGCTCAAGATGACGTCACGGTTAAGCAAATCTGTAGGAGCAAAACACATTCATCACATTTTTTGAAATTAGTTGATCAAAGACGACCTCTGAGTCGAGTCTCGATTGATGCCATGGATGACTTACGATGTATAAAAACCACGAAAAGGTTTAATCCAGACGAACGAATACGATAAATAACTAAGACTTAATTGGCTTAAGGAACATTAGTGATAATGTTGAGCGGAAAATAGCAAGGGATAACAATAGACAGCAAGAGACTGTGGAAAGCCAAACATAAACAAGGGACAGTCATGGCGGTCTGTACCACGCTAAGGTTCAAGCATTGTTACACCAATGACTGAAAAATAGAATTCCTAGTCGTGATGAGAAAAACAACTAGACTTTAAAGAGTACAGACTGGAGTATAGGAAACTCTGATTGTTATAGCTATACTTAAAAGAGTAGAGACAGGAGTATAAAAGTCTGATCATTTTACCTTTAAGAGGAGAGAGACGAGTTAAAGAATCTTTGATTCGAAGCATAAGTTAAGTCTTCAGCTAGATGGAAAATGTGGAAATAATCTCAACGGAACGAAAACGACTAATTTCCAAGAATCGTGAACCTGAATTAGGCTTGTGTTTCCTTTGAAAAATGCTATTACGGTTCTTGACAAGCATGTCAACGTGGAATTTAATTTTCAAGGCAGTCATTTTGAATAAAATAAGGTCGGTTGTGCTAATCTACAAGACGACTATTAGACTTGGTTGATTTCCCAAGAAGTCAAGGACAGACTTCAAATCACGCGAGCCGCGGCTAAGCAATAATCTGACAATCCAATGAAGAAATTTTAACACAGATTATATCCTAATAACTTGGAAAAGGCCAAGCCAACAGTCTCCAATGTCACAAACTCAATAGGGATAGGGTGATACCAGCCATCAAAAGCTGACTTCGATCAGGTGAATTGAAGGCTTTTCAGATGCTTTTCGTCTCTTAAATCAGGACGGCGCCGTGGAAGAAGTACCGCAAATGTGGTCATGGAAAATATCAAGAATTGTAGGGATTTTAGTCGTTGCCATTGTTTCTTGCAAGGTGATCGAATAATTACAATGTTAAATCTGTCTGCGAGGTGATTGTTGAACGGTTTGTTCTATTGGAGCCCGCAGCAAACTTTACAAGGGGATTCAATTGACCCTTATTGGTACTAAATTGCCAAATTTGTTTATGCCATTTGATACTATAATATACAACGATACACACTATAACAATAATATATAAGTTGATAAATTTGTAGGTAAGTGATGCAAATAATAAACATATAGAGAATATAAACGTGTACGGAATGCAGACGAGTGTATTCTGGAAATTTCTTCAATTCCTTGAATATTAAAATTATTAATAAGATAAAAATGTATTTTTAAAACATGCTAATATTAATGCTGTGTTACGGTAATTTAAATATGCATAACACAAAATGTTCTAGAGTTTCACTAAAAATACAAATTATCTAAAAATTTAGAATAGAAAGTAACAGATAAAAAAGTGAACTGCTCTGAATTGGATTTGAACCCGGGTCTATGGCTTACCGTGGCAATGCTTTACCAACTGAGCTATTAGAACCGACAATCCAAAACCCGATCTTAGCAGTTAAACTTTTTTATCTGCTATTTTTTATTAAATTACAAATCCTCTCTTAATTACAAATAAAAATTTAGAGTGCTAATTGCATCAAGTTTTCGGGTTTTTCGAAATTCCAGAAGGGTCAAATGCCCCCCTTGTTTCTACCTGCGGGCACCCATGTTTTATTTTGCTACTCTGAGAGTACTTCTACTACTACGACAAATAGTGGGAAGTAAAGAACTGGGGACCCAGCTTGGCTGGTTAGAAGACAACATGTCATACTATGAGATGTTGTGCTTCCACAATAGACAAAAACACTTTAAATTGAAGGAGCGATTAAAAACAGCTGAGTAATCGGCAAAATATTGAAAGAAGAAGTGGAATTGGCTGTCTGAATAAAACAGCTATGCTATCTAAAAATATATAACATAACGAAGTCAATTACCATCCACAGAGTCCTTGATGAATGAATTATGCCATGAATGACTTGTAACAATTCAATTCCTTTTAATTTCAAACGATCTTCACTCGTTTGCGGTTCAAGAGTGCAATCCGTTCTTGCTCACGCCATAAATAACTGTGGGTTCGACATATACCATAAGTAGAATTAATTTGCACCGGTGGTTTTTAAGTCACTGTTACACCGCCACAGGTGTACAGTTCAACTTGTCCTTTTGAGTTTTATTCCGATGAATAACACGATTAAAAAATTTTCTCCATGATTTCACTGTTTTTATTCCCCAAACCCAAAATCCACTTGCTAATCCTACCACTAAAGTCATAAAATATTTGACAAGAAAAACATAGTGTTTTGGAGCAACTCGCTTTCGAAAGCATGGACAATTCACCGAACGCTCCCAGTTCTCACGATTGTTATATTCGTAAAAATAGGAGACAATAACAACTGTAGCTGGTACAATATAAAGGACAGAAAAAACTCCAATTCTGACCATTAATTTTTCCAATTTCTGTGTATCGCTTCCACCTTGTCGCATTAAACGGCGGATGTGAAATAACGCCAACAGTCCAGCAAGGAGAAAAGATGATCCCAGAACCAAGTATATCAGAAGAGGCGCGATTACAAAAATCGTCAGCATGGTGTTATCATGATTTCCAACATAACAAATACCACTTACAGGGTCACTATCAACTGCTGCCATTGCAAGCACAGCCATGCTTTTTATCGTTGGCATCAACCAGGCAATAAAATGAAAGTATTGAGCATAACTTGCAATTGCTTCCTTGGACCATTTCATGCCTGCTGTCAGAAACCAATTGAGTGCTAAAATAACCCACCAAATCCAAGATGCCATCCCAAAAAAGTAAATTAGTAAAAATACTGCTGTACATCTTGCTGGACCAGTGGCTGAATATCTTAACAATCCTGTTTCCGAATTACATGCAATCTTCTCGAATCCATAGATACGTCGAATGATGAATCCAACCGACATCATCAAATAGCAAAAGGCAATAAAAATAATGGGACGTTCGGGATACTGGAATCGTCTCAAATCGATCAAAGCTGTAGCACAAGTAAATAATGTTGCAACAAAGCATAATACTGCCCATAAGGTAAGCCAAAAAGTCGTAAATTCTTGCTGGTGTTGATCGAAGAAGTATTGGCGGCAAGGAAGTGCACAGGCTGGTAAATTGGATGGTCCATCACTGACAGTTTGATTCACATAGACAAATGGATATTCACATGTACACCCGCATGTCGATGCTTTCCATACTTTATTTTTCTGTACTGTATTTTTGGCGCCTTTCGGAACACGAAATTTAGTTCTATCAATTTTTGGTGGCAGAAAAGGATCTACAGGTAACGGTTTTTTGGGTGGGATGACTTTGAAGTGGGGAGGAATCTTTGTTTTCACAGGCAATTGACCTTTATCAAGTGGATGTTTGTCCTTCTTTGTAGAAGTAGCTGTCCCAGGTTTTGAAGGCCTTCTTTCGGTTAGATTTTGATCCATGCAAAGTTCTTCGTCTGACCTTGGAAATCTCTTACAATCTAGGTTTTCTGGCCAGCTGAAGCCATGTGCTCTCATCAGCGGAGCACAACCATCACGAGCTCTCTCGCATAAACTTCGACATGGTAATAGTTCTTTCCCATAATGTGGTTGACATATAGGAGCATAAGTTGAACAGAGGAAAAAATTAAGATCCGGAGAACAGTTGATGGCAACAAGTGGCCAAAATTGATGCACAATTAAGGCAGCATCTGTTTGTGTTTTGTGCAGAAACATATTTGGCATATATGTCATATTGTAGCCAATTTTTTGACACAGAGGTATTTTGATTCGTTGACATCTCATTTTTTCAGATCGTCCGCTTCTCAACAAATGGCCTTGATGTAACAAAGTTGTTACCAAAAACAACATAAGGATTTTTCTCATAACTCCCGACTGCGTAGAGAAATGTGCTGAAGAACATAAAACACACTCCATTGTGCTTCCTCAAAACTCAAACAGCGTAAGCTTCGACGATACAGTAAGAAAATGAAACACTAGATTCTAAACATTGTGAAGCTCATCTCCATACAAATCCTTCAGCTAATAATTTGGATTATTTAACCAAATAATCTCCTTCAGTGTTCTCAGATCCGATGTTCTGCATCAAGAAACCCGATAACGTTCGTCGATTCACAACTGTAGATCGAAGTAAACAACATGAAGTCGCCACGACCACTCTTTATGATCCCAAAGTCGACAAAATACTTCGAAAGTAGACGATCAAATTTGTCAATAACTGTTTTGTCTTCGCACGTTAGTCTTTCCTCCAAATCAAGCTGAATCAATCCAAACTCCACGCTATGGTTAACAAGTTACCGATCCAAACGGGATAGTTCCTGCGAGTGAAGGCAAAATAACAAATCGATAAGTATTGTACTAACCTTCAGGACAACAAGATGTTCGCAACAAGTGGTGAGAATCCACAATAACAGTATATATACTCTTCTGTCTTGATTAATACTCAATCCAAAGATTGTTGAGTTGAGCTTAAGTACATGTATCAACCAGAGCTAGTCATTCACGAAAGCCTACCGCAGGTTCTAGCAACTACAAGACCTTGTTATCTTTTCATTTTCTCTTGTATAGCTCCCGATCTTTTTACTTACGATCGAATTGATTTAAAATCCACGCTTGGCCTACTCTTTTCATGACTTGGACCTTTTTAGCCTTTAAAACGTTTGTCGACCCAGCGGTTCTATTGATCACAAACCATTCAAGTACAGAACAACAGGTGAAGACAAGCCGTCAATCATTTGCCAGTACTTAACAACTTAATTATGCAACCACTACACTTATTTTTACAAGCAACCATTTTATCTGCAAGCAATACTAGACCTAAAACGTCCTAATCAACTCGATTTCATAACTATTGACAAAAAGACAAATGATCACAAATAAAACAAAAAAAGGAATATAAACATCAAATAAAACAAGGTATATAAACATCAAATAAGCAATTTGGCAAGATTTCGAGTTCAATGCATCCAATGATTATCTCAGCATGGGTGACATTGATGGAGTTCAAGTCAATTTTATTTCGTTTAAGTGTTATACTTATGCATGTTTTAATATGTTTTTTGAAGTACAGATTTAAAAAAATACGATTTGCACATATTTATTCCATGCTATCCTCGCATTTATGTCTCTGAACTCTTAACTCTTGTCGCATTTGTGTCCTTTATCAGCGTTACACTAAGTGCAAGAATTTTTTTTTAAACCCTGGTTAACATTTTCATTCTAAGCATAGATCAATATATTAAACAAGTGCTAAGTAACATATAATACTTAAAATCGTGCAAAATTTAAAGAGTATTACCTTAAATATATAAGTGTACCAAAACTGGAAAATATATAAGTGTACCAAAACTGGACCTTTATTAAATCCGCCAACTTCAGCTCGATTATTGTAAACAAAATTGTGATGCAAGAAGATGAACTTTGCAATGTAAAGTAAGCGATTCTCGAAAATAGCCGTCTGTGTTATATAGACTACAAAATCAAACAACCGTTTAGTAATCCGATGTTAATCTTGCCATGGTAAATATTTTCTCTGAATTGTGCGCAACTATCAATGCTTGAAGCATGCGCAGACATCTCAACTAGGATCTAATATTGTACAAATAGGGGTATATTGAAATTAATTGTTGTGAGGTGCTAACGAGATGTACATTTTTGTACGTGCTATTGGCAACAAGAGACTAATTCCCATCTTACAATACGGAGAACAAGTGAGCTTCGTTATTGGGTCTGCCTAGCAAAGATCTTGTTTTGTTGTCAATTCACTTACGCTAATGTGAAGCACCTGCCAAGCCTTGCTTTGTAAGACGCGTTATACTGAACCATCAGTCGAAGCGTTAACCAAAGGAGACAAAATATAACACGAGATGATCAGAGCTCTTTCCTATACACTACTCAAAACTGGAATACTCCAAATCTGTTAGCTTAATCCTTACCTATTATCAGATTCAATTATTACCGTTTAAACCTCTACTTATGGTAGCTGTTTTCTGTTTAAAGTTTGAAAAGCGAACTTGAATATCCACTTGCGGTGTTAACGCATCATGTTGAATAGAATAACAGGTTCGACCTGGGAATGATGAAAGCATTTGTCACCCTCAACACTAATTAGTGCAAATTCATCCAATGTTTCTATTACACATGATCATCTAATGAGGTCGAAAGAGAACAAATGAAAAGGCGTGTAAATGGTCCGCCCATATATTGATAAGTTTTTGTCTTCGTATGCTCTATTCAGCAAGATAAAAAAGACTTAGCAGGTCAAGATATTGACTGCATACATACGTATTTCTTCCCACGTCATTAATTATTTACTAATACTTTTCCATTTTGCTCAATAAGACATGTTTGCTTCTCTTAAAAGCATTGCTGTTGGGTTGATGTGTTTACCATGGAAAGGAGAAGCAATGGAGGAAAATTAATTAAATATGCTAGTTGCATGTCGATGACAACGCTCAATTGCGACGGCAAGCATGCTTTGCTACTACGCCGTATGTTGAAAACTGACCATGCCTTGCTTGTGGTTGCTCAGCAGTTACACTAGTTTAAAAAACGCGGGCTCCACTCAAGACGCGAAGGAAATTAAGGGAGGGTGCGGGGGACTAGGGATGGTAGTTCCCATACCTCAAAAGCAAAATTTGAAAGCTCCACTACTCTCTGCACGCTATGCTAGTAGCAATGTTATGTACATATTCATTCTAGTTGCGAAGAACATCAGTTGAGTAGCCGTCTGCAGAAACCTTGGTTCAGAAGAAAGTGCACTTGTCTTCTACACCCTTTTATGGAAAGACCTTGAAAAATTGAGCCTCAGTCTTAATTCTGCTTATCGCAAATAAAATTTGGACACTTTTGACGGAATGATTCGCCTGAGCATCGCTGTAAAGCGCAAAACTCACGAGTAGCGAAAATATCGTGTTTTTCCTCGCCTTTTCCTACCCTTACATACATACATGCATGCATGCATACATACATACATTTGTACATACATACATACAGACATTGCGTGAATTAGAATAACATAGTTTTACTCTTTGTTGGTGCTACTAGGTAATGTTTTCAAGTCATGACATGCCTAGTGTCTATCCCGTCTCTAACTTTTGAATGCTGCGTTTGGTTTGGTCTTTACCTTTATACTACGTAGATTAAGGTCAAAAGTCAGGTCCGTGGGGTAAAGGCCAAGTTGACAGGTTACAAAAGAAATACTTGGCCTTTTCGCATGTACATTTCACAACTCAGCAGTAAAGGTTGCAGCAACTTTTAACATTGCTCACCTATTGTAACGCCTGTAAATATCAACTGGGAAGCAGTCAGTCAGCGTTCCTCTGAAATGTCGCTTTTGTCGCCTGTTTATGCTGGTAGGTAGGGTATTCAGTGTTTTCAGTCCATCTGTCGGTTGTATGTCTGCATATGTGCATGTACATGCTCTAACTTTGCAATTGTTTGACGCAAGTCTTGTTCTGGTATATGGACACTTCTTTCTAGTGCCTAGGTCAAATTCGAGTATCTCGTGCAAACGGAAAATCGGCGTGACGGAGCTTCCGGATGTGGGAATTTGATAAAAAGACTGTTTTATGCATTACTTTCAGTTTGTAAACTGTGGCTTTATTTAATCAGCAGAAACGCGTACATAAGTTCTATCGTTGAAGAGCAAATTTTGTAAATAATCATTAAATAGATTGATTATATTATTAGTAAATTCGTCTCTCTGAGGTTATCGACCAATTTTGTAAAACAAAATATATCTTCGTATATAACAAGTGGTAAAAAATCCCAGAGTTCTACCACTTTCTGAGTTGCAGGTTTAGTGCAAACTTCAAGCAATGCAAGATCACACTATGACTCTTACAAGGGGCATGATAAGAAGCGCCAAATTAGTGTACGTGGAATATACTTTACGTACTTGATAATATAAACATATCCTTACAACTACCGATTAGAAAACGGGCTTTTTATCATTATATCCTAATCGTATATTTCTACTTTTGTCTGGCTTTGTTAAAAACGTAGGTTAAAAAATGCTAAAAAGTTGTTCTTTGTTGTTCTTATCTTGTTTGGGGTGACAATTTTAAATCGCTCTGCATTGGTTGTTTTCGATCCCAGGCTGTTTGTTTGATTATTGTTAATTAAAAGGACACGTCCTATAATTGATTTTTAAACGCTGGTTTTTATTTTAGCGGTTTGATTTGTTTGGTTAGGACCTATAACCGTTAGGTTATAGTCTGTTTCCTAGTATATAACAAGATTAATGAATATTTGTAGAGGTTTTCTTCACCTAACACTTGTTGCAATCCACACTGGAGGGTAAAAGTGATAGCATGGTTTTTCTGAAAGCGCAGTAAATGTTACATTGGATGCTATTGAGGAACAAAATGCCTGTAGGAAGTCTTTTAGTTGATGAATCGGTCCTTCCCCTCCTTATTTTCTCAACGTTCTTCTCCTTATTTTCTTCTACTTGCTTTTCTATTTCTCATTCTCCTTCTCTATAGTACGCCAGGTTTCTTTCTCCCACACAGGAGGTATGTCAACAAGGTGGTGCGTCTTCTATTCTATACTGTGGCCATCTTTAATTTTATATGTGCTGCATTAGCTTTTCTCTAACCAGCCTGCCCGTCATTATTTTATCTCTGGTGTGGTGCGGATACCTGGACGGTCTGATCACCGGTGTAAGCAACTCAGCGACGAAAAGGCAAGATCGAAAGCTAAATCATCAATTGTCAAACGTGTCGATTTGCTCTTAAATCTGGTCAAAATTTACCTCCGACATACGAAAAATCGCGAGACAAAATTCGTGCCAAATCCCTCAATAACTGAACGTATTGGTGAACTAAATGACATAAAGCTCATTGTTCTTGATAAATTAGCTAAGTACTTATATTTGATATATTCATTCCGTGTACCTTATACCCTTTAAATGTGCATTTCTGAGAAAATTCGTGTTTTATCTAACCGCCAAAGCTCTTGACTAAATGTTGGTCATTTTTAAGAGATGGTGATCCAGTGGAAAATGGAAAAGTTTACGAATACTTGCACACTCGTCAATGGTGGTTTTAGAATGCGCTGAGCTCGGAGCCGATTCTGTGAGCAAGGTGGGTAATTAAAACTCAATTCATGGAAACCTTTTACTTAAATTATACTTTATCATTTTTTGAGTAAACTTAACATGTTTCTTTCGGGCAAATTTGGCTAATATACCTTAACAAAAATTCACCCGTACGCCTATCACTTCACTTAGTTTATTCCCAACTTCCCCCTCAATACCTATTATATAAACGAGCACTTTATATTATCGTACACAATGTCCTCCGTTCTGCTTGTGTCAATAGCTTCAGGGAGTAAACGTGACACTACTGAATCCCTGTGCTGTTGCTAACGTTGTTAGGCTTATTTCAGATTAAAATGAATCTGGGCAAGTAAAGAGCTAATTCATAGACTTGCACAAGGTGGTCATGCCATGTTGTTCAAGCGCCAGTAGATCTTCTACAACGTCTTCGTGTTTGAATGGGGTAAGATTTAGTTTCTTTGAATGAAGAGAAATCGTCTTTATGAAATGTGTGCTAATATTTGTACTAATATCGGAGACATACAAATGTGTAAGTGGCACTTGTTTAACTTATTATCCAGTATCACAGGTCCAGAATGGATTTGCGCGTCAACTAATTACTGCTAATTCCCTGTAGTCCAGAAGGATTCATAAGACACAAGCGACTAGTGTGAACCATTGAGAGCAATCATAATGGTGAAAAAATTGATTAAAACAAAAGATGAATGAGAATAAGACGATCACATGCAATGAAGAGCTTTCCATGTTCTTGAAACCAATGTCATAGAGGGAGAGGGAGAGAGAGGGGGGAGCGAGAGCGAGGCTCCCGCTACTCATCAGGGGCGCAGTACTGAAAGATTAAAAAACAAAAAAGAAAAAAAA
>PUGI020000033.1:0-15439 GCA_008930755.2 Alatina alata | reverse complement strand
TAAAACCAACGGGCCGGATGTGGCCCGCGGGCCGTAGTTTGCCCACCCCTGGTCTCCATTTTGCTCAAAAGTACGATAAAAGTGAAAAATGTCTCTTTCATTAAAAGTTTTAAGATTGGCATCTATCTTCATGAGCTGATTGCGGTTTTCGCTATGTTTTCTGGTTGTAACTACAATGACTGCCTTTTATCTATGCGAGCTGAAATATCAGTACCTGTTGGTTATCTTTCATATTTCAACATCGTTTTTATTATACGCCCGTGTATCAACTTCAAAAAGTCTTTCCTAAGAACGAATATGATCTAAAGCAGGATTCTGATATTACAAAAGAGAAAATCCCATACACACTTTTGTTAATAAAAAGTCAAAGAAATTTTGTTTGGGAACCTGAAGAATATCGAGGATGGAAAGAAAATTAAAGGTTGAAAAGAAACACGTTGGGACCCAGACCTCTGGGTTACTGTGTCAATAATTGGAGAAAAAACGATTGGTGCATTGTGGGTGGATTAGGTTTTATAATATGGCGATTAAATTTGGACTAATGGCTCCCGAAGCTCTATGGTAGATTATTGACACAGTGCGTTTGAGTTCCGAGGTTCGAAACTCTGTGAGAGATGTGTTTCCTTTTCAGCACGAAAATTTAATTTCATCCACAAATTAGTTTTCTACTTGTAAGGGGGTATAATATAAGCATAAAGTGTCTTCGGTAAAACGTTAGTTATATGACGTTACGTGGTGATAGTGAAGTGCGTTCTTCTTTCTTTATTGTAGGGAAAGGCGTGTCCTGAGCGGCAAAGAACTTATCTATGGAGTGGATGAAGATATCGAATCGGAGGAATCCGAAGTCGTTCAGGAAAAGGAGTCAGACGATGAGAGTTATCGTGCTGCTGAGGATGAGGATGATTTCGTAAATGACGCTGAGGAGGAAGAAGACGAGGATGAGCCTGGAGAAGATGAGGATGACGAAAGTGATTTCGAAGATGATTTAATGGGAAGAAATCGTAGAACAACAAGGCGTTCGGCAGCTCGGAACTTGCGAGGCCGACGAACAAGAAGGAAAAGTAAAAGGTTGAGAACGAATGATGATAGCGACGACGACATGACGGAAAGTGACAATTCTTGGGAAAAATTTCCCCGTACAAGCAAACGTAAAAGGTCTTCCATTAAACAGAATTACGCAGAATTCGAATACAGTTTCGATGAGGACAGTGAAAGGGATACTAAGAAAAAGAAGCTGTCAATCGAGAAATTTAAGAAAACGTCGGAGGATGAGGAGTACAACCCTAAACGAGGAAAACAGTTGTGGTCAGATGAGGAAGAGGAGGAAGAGGACGAGGAAGCAGCTGATGCAGAAATGCGGCGGGAAGTGGATGATGTTCTCGATGAGTTGAAAGGCCGGGAGAGTGAGAGTGAGGCCTCCATGAAATCATCAAGTGACGAAGAGGACAATGTCATAAAAAGGGACAAGCGATCGTTAAAGTCCAAAAGAAATGTTCTTGAGGACTCAGAGGATAGTACAGACTCGGATGATGAGAAGGATCCAGGTACTAAAAGTACACCCACTGATGATAAACAGTCATTAGTAGAAGACAAGGTAGCCGCAGAAGATCACGTGAAATCCAAGAATGAAGATACAACTGCAGAAGGCGAGACCGTTAGTGCAGCAGAGATAGCAAGTGAAGATCAAGTAGCGTCCGATGTTGATAGTATTAGCAAAGAGGCTAACGATAATGCTGAGGTGGACTCAAAAGATCAGATGCTTGCAAATGGTGAAAAAAGTCACGATGTAGTTTCACAAAATTCACTTTTGCCGACTAAAACTGAATCAAAAACTCTCACGGATAAGGAGCAAATGGTGACAGGTGTGGAAGTTAAGGTTATTGAGTCAAACGAAAGCAATAAAGACAGTCATTTAGAACGCTCGACCGAAACCAGTTTGAAACAGGAGGCTGTGAAAGAAACGTCTACGTCTGAAGATGAGGGTATGGACAGTGATGAGGATGAAAAGGCAAAGAAAGAAGAAATCATTGTGAAACATAAATTATCGAAAGCAATACGTAAGCATTCTCCTGAATCGGGAGGTACAAGGGAAGGACCTAGAGATTTTATGTATAGACACCACTTGGAGCTCAACCTGGAGGATAGACATAAACAAAGTGTTGGTATTAATGCAGATGAGAAAATCAATGATAATGAAAAGAAGGCGGTAATACTGAACACGTTTAATGGAGAGTATTTAACCAGTAGAAAAACAAGCGATTTAACTCGTCCAAGGGTGCCATCTAGTTTTTACAACTACCGGCAAGGGCGTGGCTTTCATGGTGAAAGCCTAAGTCCAGATTTAAAGCCGTTTTCGGCTGCAAGACAGCCTTTGCATGGTGTTCGGACGCCCCCATGCAATACAAACTTCAGTACTAGTAGTACACTTTACAAACCAATGTTTCCGGGAGATTTCCCGATAGATACTATTCCAGGATCTCCACGTAGCTATAGTGCTCATCGCGAAAAGTTAGGACCACGTGCAGTCACTAAGGGGTCTCCTAGAGAACATTTCCCAGTTTCGCCAGAGCAGTGCCATCCGTTTTACCCTCGATATCCGCGACCACTGCCGCCATTTGGACCCGTTTTACCGTATCCTGGATATCCCACTCAACCAGGAAGTCGTGGGCGCAGTGCAGGATGTACGAGCTTTCCACTTTCTCCGCGTGGTTTAAGTTTTCACGGAGAAGTAGGTACGCTACCACCACCTCCGCAACTGCTTCATTTCCCATCAGGGTCGGCAAACCTTGGAGAACCGCCATATACAGAAGCACACCGCAACAGAGGAGAGCGCCCAATATTCAGACCAGTGGTAAGTCTTGGCGCGGTTTCCCGGCATAGCGGCTTGCATACAGGAACAGCAAGCCCTCCAAAGGAAGGCCATTTTGCTGAAATGGCAAAGAATTTTACTTCTGCCCCATTTAGAGGAGTAATGCCGACACCGAGTAGCCCACTGCCAGCCAATGCGAGTCCGGTGTCGAAAACTGTGTCTAGCGTTAGTAATTCTATGGCCGAAAAGGAAGTAGAACAGAATTCAAAACGTGCAGAAGCAACTAAACGCCCAAGAATATGGTCACCGTATGCCGAGTCTCAACCGTCGAAGGCTAAAGAAAAGAGCAAAGAGGATCCACTGAAGGAAACGAGTATTGTTAAGAATTATACTGCATTTCAAAGTATGGTTATCAATCCGGTGTCATCGAGTGGAAAAGTGTCAAAATCCCATTGACATCCAAGATAAACGATCAGAGATAACTATATGCCTACGGTAAGGAGGGCTTTTCACGGGCCACGTACAGCAGTGCAGTTAAAGAATACGTGAATGATTTGATAGCCTCTGTCGGAGGTACAATGTGTTATTTCTCGAGGATAGCAGTGGCAATTGTCAAAGGTATATTGCAGGTACATGCCCCTTGTGATTTGTGTCCTTATTGTTTGTTGGAAGGCAACGGAGCTGGATGTTGAGCGTTTACTACATGTTCAGGAAATACGCTGGGAGCAGGCTTGGTAGGCCTTTAAAAGGTGTGAGCAGTTCATTTTTTACCTCTTGGTGAAGACGGCTAATTTAATTGTTGGACCTTTCGTCGTACGTACAGACGGCCGTACATTTATCTTATTTGTAGCAGTATTTGTCATTCAGGCAGATCGGTGTCTCTCATCATGTAGCTCTCGAGATTTACTGGTGTGGACTGTTCATAACCGAGGGAGCTTCATTGTCGCTAGTGAGTATCTTTATCCAGTTGGTCGTCCAAATTGCGTAGAACGGGATGACGTCATGCCACAAATAAGGCATTCTGAGTAAAATGATTTCCGACGGTATTACCTTAATAACATTCTTTAAGATCTGAAATAAACGAGTGGGGGTCAAAACATATGACGTGTCGCGGCTTTTTGAGCCATCACAGGTGACTGGTCAAGTCATTATAATCGTAACCGAGAGATCGTCGGTTCTCTCCTAAGTTCGTGAAGTTGTTGGATTAGACAGTTAAGATTTCCGTTGCTAGTGTTGTACTTGCTCTGGCTGTGGAGAGGTAATCTTACTTCTGCTTCCTCCCGTACCCCCTCGCCCTAACACATTTTAAATGTTTACGACGCTCGACTAAGGGCTTTGATAAATGGTCGTAAGTCCAGGGCTTAATTAGAGTAAAGTAGAATGTCCATGGGCACTACAAACTATCCACGGTCTCATGACTCACAACCTGAAGATAACGCGATCAGTACCTTAACCGGGATTCCATTTCTCGACCTTTGGTCTCCAATCGACCCCGTTAACCACGCAACCATGGTACCGGCTACCTCCCTGTATGTAGACATGACTTAGGACCCGTAGTAGCGGCTAACGAAAAATGCGTTTATCGGCCATTACCTTCAAAAATGGACAAACATAAACTGCCGTCCCCAAATTTTTATGGACCTTAAACTTTCGACCAGAACTCAGTCAGTGAAAGATCGTAAGTCGCACAAGTACGAACGCTAGACTCATTCTCGCCAAATGGTTTCACTTTTAGTCAATTCATAAAGTTCTTAACTATGTGCAAATTAGTGATTGTTGATAAGGAAGTTCGAAACTGTCTCGTTGTGTATCTCCGTCTTTGGTATGAGATATAATCACGTTTGGACAGCCTCTATCTAAGAAAGAGAAGTATAAGTGTAAAAAGAAGTTTAAAAAAATTTATTTTTAGAAGTCTGAACGGAACGGAGTACTATTTTGTTTGGGGCTGCAATACTACTTACGGCAATAAATTTCGGCAAATTGAAGTAAATTGGTAAAAGACCACAGAGTATTTGCGAGATGAAATAGGCCTTACTTGTTGGTATTACTTGCCATGAACCCCCTTCCTGGGACATTACGGAGCAAAAGTCTATTGAAATACGAAAATCACAGATTGCTATATTGCCCACATGGGATACTGGGGATTTTGAAAAACTCCCATAATTATTACCCGTAATTATAGGTGACATTGCAATGTCCTACAAAGTCTAAATTCTTCTACTTTTTATATCAAATACTTAAGGCGCCATGTCGGTATCGACCCAGTTCGTCGATGCTGGCCTAATCCAAACTTTAACCGGATCATCATAGTTAGTAGTTTAGTTGTGGGTGTTAAGACTTCTTAAGTGAAGTTATTATGCCAATAAATATTGCGTAGGAAATTGATATTGTTCTTGTTGACGGAAGCATCAATTATGAATGCACTTCCTCGGTTAGAAGTCGTATATTTTCTAAAAGCCAAGGAAACATTTTGCCGTTACGATGGAAACGAAAGTTATCATGGAAATAAGAAAGCCGATAGCCTTTATAATTTAACGAAAGTTATCATTTCTAAATTCTTGTTTATGAATGTGCCATGAAAAGTAGGTAATAGTTATGGGTCAAATTTTGAGAAGGTTATTGGCAAACGATACGTAAATGTGTGACCCCAAAGTATCTGAGTTCGAGATACAGAATAATACAGAGAGAAAGGGACGATCAAATAAGTACGTAATTTCGTTCTTATTTCGTTCTTTTGTTTAGCAGTGATCCGCCTTCTTTTGCCGCAAGGTGTTCTCCCTTTTGACGGCTCTCCTGTGCTCTCTTTCTCTTATGCACAAAGAGCACTTGGTCTCGCCAAACAATTTATTGTGACGTCACACGGTTCCATCTAAGCAAAAATGGTAGCTTTAATACAATTGCTGTACTCAGGGAGTTTATGGATATAATAATGTTGGAAATGAACGCACAGATTAAGGTGAAAGTATCAAGAATAACTTATCTCTGAATATTTTATTTGCCACACAGTCGATGTAGCACTGACTTTGCTGTTCAGTGCCGCAGCACGATTCCATAGTATTACAAAAATTTTAGTTGATGATTTGGTTTCATGCTCGTTTCCCTTCTTATACTTAGAAATAGCTAGTCCAAATTTGGCGGTGCTACTTCCACTGAGATATACCACTTGGAAAAGTATATATCGAATGTCAGAATTCTTTAGTAAAGTAGAGAAAAATTTCTTAATCCTGGTTTTCTTGGACTTCGTACATCACTTCGTGGACATAAAGATGTACATTCAAAGATTACAGGTTTCACATAGACAGTTTCCACTGAGGTGAAAATTTTGAAGTTCTTTATATTTATATGGGAATAGGTAAAGACTGTTTCATACTCTGGGGCAGAGCGTAGGGGGAATATACCTTTGGTGATCCATATCGGGGTACTAACCCGCGTTCTTCACAAAATAGGGATAAATTTGTTGTCTGCCAATATAAAATACAGTTATGCATCTATTATAGCATTGGCAATGAAAGGCTGGAAATTTGGCTATGGGTATTCATGTAATTTGAACGATTTGAATTTGAACTTAAATGATGAGTGCATAATGATGTTTCATTTTTTATAATCGTATTTTTCGAAGTTTTCTGTAAAATAGGGTATTTGGTGCACCTGTGCTCCATTTTTGAAGAAGACAAGTAGATAAGGCTTCCTTAGGAAGAACCTGAGGCAGAATGTATGATCTGGCGCTTCTGCCGAGCTGCATTGACATGACTTTATGAGCTCATGGGCGGCGTCCGTCTCTAATTTGTATCTATAATACGTGAAGACATTGTGTACTACCGAAGGCTTTCACTTGATTATCAGCTCGTTTTACGAGGTCCACTTTGTAATTCATCCCCACTTTGAAAAATGCTCGGTGGTCCACATTGAGTTCATCACAGCGTAATGGAAACGCATCTCGATGGCTGCAATGAATATTTCACGGGCCACTTAGAAAAGTCTTGTTGGCCACAATGACTACCTTGTCGACCACTTGGAAAACGTTTCGTGAACCGCACTGAGACCACGTACCTCACGGAAAACGTCTTATTGGTCGAAGTGAGTACTAAGCGAACCAGTCGGAAAACGTCTGATTGACGTCAATATCTACTTCACAAACCAACTGAACATTTGCCCTCGGAAAGTGTATCTGGGGCTTCTCTTCGTCCAAAGTTTAAATTTCGCGGATGGTACATTGAACACCCTTGATCAACAAAAAAGCCACCAACTTCTCTCGAGCGTAGTACGTTGTTAGTATAGTAAAGTTTCAACTGATACATCAAAATTGATTTATTTTTCTTTATCGTGTTTGTTAAATACGTGGACACACCTGGTCACTTGTAGTGACGCATGGCTTATTTGATATCAGAGAGAGTCTGATATGTGTACATATGTTGCTGATACTGTTGTTTTGTGTAGGGACTTCCTATCAAAGATCAGATGATATACAATATTTTCAGAAATAATGTATAGGAAATATTAATCATCATAATGTAGAAATCATAATGTAGATAGGAGATGGTATTAGATTGTTTCAAGATAAAGTACGGATTACCCTTGAAAGATTAAACCTTCAGGGGACGTAGGTGAGTAGATGAAGATATAGCACGATCCAGCATACGCATTATATGTTAAAGAGGGATGAGAATATTACAATTGACGTCAGCTGAGTACGGGAGGGAAGTGGACCTGAACGTTCAATATGAATTGCGAAACGTTGATGTCAACTTTTTGTTGGTATTGGTTTCTAATCTTAAACGATTTTTGGTTAAAATAAGGAATTGTGTTTGTAAAAAGTTGACGTCAACCATGGGGGTCGGAAAAGGTGACAACGATTGAAATACAAAAAGAGAAGGAGAGTTGTATTGAAGTCCTGTTGAGGCAAATTGTGAATCTACCAAGTCAGGGTGGAACGACAAAGCGGTTCCTCTTCAGGAGTACGCTATATGAAGCTTAGATGGGTTTATTCTGAAGCTATTACCATCATTATTTCAATGGAATGTCTTCATGTCGACATAGACCGATAGATTTAGCGTTCAGGGATTCACTAAAGTATGATATTTTATTCCCTACATCCTGTAGGACTAGGGGTGAGTCGTGTACTTACGTTATCACCCGCTCGAGTGGGTTTGCATGTTGGTTCCTTTTCTGGAGTGTATGTAGTACGAAGCCACCGAGATCGGTTAACTATGTAGTTATTGGCATCGTTATGTCAACGGGACGTCTTCGATTTGAGGTCTACCGACCCAGTTAGTTTTTAGGAATTGAAAGGTGTTCGATAGCGCATTGCTTTGAAGCATTACGTTTGGTAGCCACTGTGGGACTAGGCGTACATCGTGTAGGTGCGTAATTGTGTTCAAAGCCCCATAAACGTCTTCCACCAGCCCTCGCAAGGACCACCAGTTTTCCACCTGCCTTCGTCTGGACCACCAGACAGATGCCATGTTCCCAACCTTGCTTCTGCACCAGCAAAATACCCTTATCTAGCGGAGTACCTTCTGTCCCTTCGTCAAAATGCAGACGACTAAAACATTTACCTTACAACTCGTATACTGTCGCTACCAAAATAATTCGTATAGTTCTCTTGTTATGCTTTCTGGAATACATATAACATTTTCCATGAGTTCTAGATTTTGCCAGTTTACTGCCAGTTTCGAACCGTTTGCATAGTAGCCGTAGGGGATATTAAACTCCAGTTTGAAACCTCCTTCGCTGGAGTACCGCAGTGTCGTATTATCCTAGACGTTATGTCAATGCAAGGTGATTCTTTTCTAATATAGTAAGCTCGAGAACGAACATCTCGGCGAGATGCACCAAGACCTTTAGTTTGTAGGATATAGTACCTTGTCCATGCTGGAGTCATACAGTAAGCAAATGGGTGCCTGTTTTGAAATATTTTAAGGAAGTGATGTAAAATTTGAAGAAGTTTATGATGTTACCAGATGGATTTCAGCGGGACTGCTTTAATACACCTTATCTCATAGGATTAGATCAAAGTAGTCAGCATCGTGTTTATAGTACATTGGTCCTTCATTAGCGCACTATTCCAAGCCTGCGAACCAAAATGTAGATAAGGAGGTAACTGCAGAGTAGAAGGGTCATGGAAAAGGTAATATGGACCAAGAAAAAGGACTGGAAGGAATTTTTACTCAACAGACAACTTGATTAGGAAACTCACCGAAATAGCGTGAACAATGCCATTACTTAAAGTCTTTAAATTATAGAAGGTTCCTTTGCCTTTCGTACATCCTATATAGATATGGCTTAACTAGCTGGATAGCGTTAATTATATAAAAGTTTGATTGTTATGTTACCTTAATGTGATCAGCAGCTGTGGCTTGTCGATATATTGAAAGGCTTTTTATGAAGATATGAGTAGATTCATGGGTGGATTATTTCCAGATCGTGGCTACGAGCCAGCTCTATAATCTCCGAATAAGGTCTCATTTCTTAATAGTATATGCTATAGAGACTTAAAGGGGTACTGTCTATAAACGTAATACGGCTTTTAAGACATGTTAACTTCAAAGTGTTAGCTAGGCAAAGAATTTTGAATCTGAAATTGTCCGCAATTCTGCCAGTTTTCAGGAAGACTTTTCCACTCTACAAGATATTTTCTCTATATAGTAGTAATGTTGTCTTCCACGTTTTTCTGTATAGCATGTTATTGATTTGGACGTATGTTGCCGTACTTTAAGTTTTGAATCTTCGATAATACGAGACGACATTTGGGGCTCAACCAATGGAGGTGTTTAATTAATGGGAATTAATCCGGTCCAATTTTGGCAAACTGTCTACTTCTCGAGGTCACTTTGCCATACTTATCTCGCTGTAGTAAGAGGTTATTATCGGGAAATGGCTTGTGCGTTTGATAAAACACCTACGCCTAAGGTTAGTGCTTCGTTTTGTTAAACCAATTAACTATCCAAAGGATTTTATCCCCTAATGGCACCTAGAACAATATCCCCTGCACCATTGTATCGTACCGGCTTACTTATTATGAGATACACAAGGTTGTCAATATTAGGCAAAGTCTACTTTTAGATGACTGGATCTCAGTTCAGAGCCAAAGCTTAAATGTCATATATGGATTTTGCGATATAGTGTAGCTATTTCATGCAGAATTTAAAGACAAACTCACCGACGGTACTACAGGGTGGTGGTGTTGGGATGATATGTTACGAAATACAGATACCATCCAGCAAACTATAACTAGACCTCGACCTTTGACGTGTGGTATTGAAGTTACTACAAATAATTCGAGAAAGTTGAAAGATGCTGTTTGTGTAACTTGATATATCGCCGGATGGCGATTGTGCGATATATTGTGCCTTCTTCCCGCTGAAGATTAAGACAAAATCAAGCAAATTTATCATAGACTATTAAACATTTGATATAATATTGCGAAATGGATACCATGCAGCAGGGTGTTGACCAACCCACTTTCACTCTTCGTATTGATCTTCTGCGAGTTATCTGAAAAAATCAGGCGTATCTGTAACGTAAGGAAAAGTTAGTGCTTAATTTTAAACGTTCTTCGAAGTAGTAGAAATTCGCCAAAATATTATTTACTTATTCCTGTACGGACGTTTGATTTAGCAATCTGCATTTTGTCCGTTATCTTGAAGATTTGTTAAGGGTCGGTAAAGCAATCAGAGTTTAGTTTTATTTGGAAAGATGTAGTTTGTAGTGTGCTGACTTAACTTACCGCAACACTACATCATTTGTCGCCAGGCATATTTCGCGTGGGTACTCATAATTGATGCCGAAAATGTTCATCGTCTTCGTGGTAGCCCATCTCGTTCCAAGTGGAATATTCTGTCACAATTCTTTGTCACCCTGACATTTCTCTTGCTTGTTGCACAGCCCCGTCATGGGATAACACTTGCTCCACAGTGTTGTGAGTATTACCTTTTACCATTTAGGCCTTTCGCTTTTACGTCTCTTGTTTTCTTGCCTGCTTCGAGATTCTGCACTACGGCATACTTATAACATAATTCCAGTCACCGACGTCGTTGTTGTTCCGTTATACAGGATATAGTCCTGTTTGTGTCCCAAGTGTTTGTAGTGCATAGGAGGTAATGTAGGTATGTAGAAGATTCTCTGGAGAATAGATTGTTGGCATTTGATTTGTCATTGGTCATGTCTGGCAACCATAGTACAATACTGAAATGACAATATCATTGCAGTCGTTACGGTACTATCATGTGTCCTGTCGATGTTTAAGCGTACTCAAACGATTAAAGACATTGAGTTGTGGTGCTTTTGCCTTGATATTTGGTCGTATAATATTTTTTCGTTGGCATCGGACTTAGTGTTCAAGAGGAGCGTTACTTGGTCTGTTATTAATTGGTGTTCAGTTTCGTCGATGTTTTAGCAGTTTCAAAACGAAGACGATAGTTACCAATCAACGAGAACTATTGGGGTCACGTGAACAGAGTAGAAGCAACACGATACTGCAGTTATTAGATAATAATTTGGTGCAATTTCTAGCCAGGGTCATGCCAAGTTGGTGTTTTGAGGGTAATTTGGGGGCTGGTCAGTCATTAATTTTCATTTTTATGGGCAGTTTTGACATAACAGTATCAATCTTTCTCCTTGATAAGATTTGTGTGCGGATTTTTTGTTAACTTTTGGGTCAATCTGTAAAAAATGGTTAAAACCTTTTCCCTCTCTTTAAATTCCCTGGTCTTGTTATTGTTTCTAACGTTTCCGTTGGTTGAACGATTGTAACGTAATGTAGGCAATGTACTGTAATGTAGGCATTGACACAGATGTATGTTTCTAGTTTATACAAGTGCATCAGGTGGTGTATTTGCGGTAGCTGATATAGTTATTAATGTAATCTGTGGCCCTATTATTTCGTATCAACGAGTACTGAAGGGCCTGTAGCCAGCAGGGGTTTATCGGGGGCTTGTTGTCTTTGCGCTCTCAAGGATGTTATTATTGATGACCTTGAGTAGCCCGTAAATGCCATGTATGAAGGATAGCCGATCACAGTTTTAATATAAATATGTGTTCACAAAAGTTTTTAACAATCATTGTGTAGCATGCTATTTACAATATCCGTGTCTTGTCAAAATTCGAATATTCCTCTTCTCCAGTAGAGAGTTTACATCTTCCCCTTCCAAGTCGAGTCTCCAGACCCCAGCTTTTTCAACCTGGCTACGGGCCCGTATACATCAACATGTAAGAATCAGAGTAGCGGAAGCATCGAATTTTTGCATTCCAGTTTCCTGACGATGTCATTTAATTTTTTATTTTAACGTCGGACCGTCAGACACTGGAATTCTGGAACGAAGTGCTCGGTGGTGGTAGCTTTAGCGTAAAGATGATGGCCTTATCGTCAGTGAACCGTATTGGGGTGACATTTTCATGATAACTCGTTAGGCAGTCATGAACAGGCGACAGTGTAGTGCTACATTCCATGTTGTGTAAAAAGAGACTTTGGATAAAGTATGATTGAGGAGAAAACCACGGGGAATGCTTAAATGGAAGCTTATGTAGGGAACTCTATCTATTAGTATCCTTTTGTGTGTATATACATAGTATAGAGACTTTATGAAACTAGCGTATCGAAGTATATAGAAGGTTTACATTTTATTCGTTTTTAGGATTCTTTACTTTTTCCTCGGAAGCGTTTTATTCATGTAAATACCGCAGAAATAGAGCTAAATGTGTTTTGATAAATAGCATTTTACCAACGTTTCATATACTGCTGTTTGTCTGAGTTTTTGTTTCCTTGCTGTCTTCCAAAGTCGAATCAGTGCGCATTTTTGGTTCTTGTAAACACCCTGATAGCATATCGCAAGAAAAGAGGTATCTTGAGTTCAGCGTTATAATTACGGCCAAATCTTCAGTATCGTAAACCGTGGATGATCATGGTGATCATAATCATCGTCATCGTTATTACCATGATAATTGTCATCATTATCAACATCACACATTTCGCCGTCCCAAGTGAGGTATGATATAGCAATCCATCATTTGTTCCTGTCACGTGCAAACCATCTAACCTTTTCCTAGTAATTCTCGTTTCGTCCAGGTATTGTTTCAGTGTCTTCTGATCTCATTTTTTCTCATTTTTGCTCCTCCTCCCCCTCCTCCTAGACGGCCTGCTTTCGACAACATAGACCATAACCCAACCAAGTTTTTCATGGCCCATCCTGGAGATATGGCTTACTTGTCTAGTTCTACTCTTTTCTCTTTCTCCCTTAATTGGCTTCCTACCATGTTCATCCACTTTCTGAGGTCCTGGCAAGGGATCTGAACAATCCCTTTTCTCCTAGTAATCCCCTTTTGGTAGGTATCATCCATAACCAAGACAACACTGTTTGTAAGAGAACATATTATTAGAAAAGGAGGAAAGGATCATCTATTTTGTTTCATATAAGGTTTTCATAGGCCTTAGTAGAAAAATGTGGCTTCGGGATCTTTGCGAACGCAAACTTATTGTCGTGGAATTGTATAAAAAGGCGTCCTAGTAAGAAAAGCTTAGCAATAAAAAGGTTACATTGAGTAATGTGGAGCGGCAGCGCACAACTCCTGTATATATTTCTTAATTTACTGAAACTGGCTTTTCTCATTATTCACAATATTTTTATCCCCAATTTTGAAAATACGATATTTCATAATACTTTATATGATAATGCATATGTTTTCGAAATACTGGAAAGGTAAAACTATTTTGTTGAAGTCGGGACACGGAAACAGAGTCATTGCTCTAGGGTGTCAAGAGATGGGAATACCAGCCTCTGTACTGTCAAAAAATGGGGACTCCCTAGTAAAGCAAGAGATCAACCAAACTCCTAAGAAAGGTTATTTACGTAGGAGCCAAAAGTGAAGACAGGTACATTAGTAATACTGTAGCAACATAAACAGTGTCACTAAGCTTTGATTTACCTGTGTCACTCACTGTCTTTGTTAAGATAACTTCCCCTCTTGATATCATAAAGTACACGGTAAAAACTATCAAACTCGATGGCCATTCTACGAAGGGCTAAGAGAGTTAAGAGTCCCTCGAAAGTAATTCATAGTTATTAAAGAGCTCTCAAGGAATGACCTTTGTCGTTGCGTCTGCTTTCTGTTTAAACTTAGCCCGTAAAACCGAGTTAATCATAATATTCCCTTCCCTCGAACAAGTTAAAGTTTCTTGAATTTGAACATTAGAATACACGACCAAGATGAATGTCCATGTTGTGTTTGCCCGAAACATTAATTGCTTTTGCCCCAAAAAGGTTAAAATGGCCTTACAGAATAGAATTTTACTCACTGAACTTCGCAAAGAACTGAAATGTTTTCACCATGGATACACAGCTTGAAAGAGACCCCAATATTGAAAGCCACCACAATCAAAATTTAAACTATTCTATGCACAAAATAATTGAACATATACGGATGTGTCAAAATGTATTTAGCCATCTCATATCATCTTCACGTTGTGGAACTAGAAAATTCGTTTACAAAGCCAACCAGTACAAGACTTTAATGCGACATGTTAAAAATCCCGAAGTGAACAATAGCCTTTGTAGCTAAGTTAGTAGAGTAGCAAGCTGCTACAGGCAGGGTTGTGTGTTCCAGTCCCATGTTGGTTGTAATTTTTTTCTTTCTTTGAACTCGCATTCTTAAATTTCTCAAAATGCATTTCTACTTCTAATTTTAGCAAAACATGCGGCGACTACCCACTCTAGTGAATTCGCTAATAAACAATAAAGTACAACAAGGAACGAACTCACGAATTATTTCTTGAGAATCTTTCCAAACCAACGAGTCGTTTTATTCTCCTTTTTTCTCCTTTCTCTTAATAAATTTCAATCACAAGTAATGAACGCCTTCTGAATTCGAACCAGAAATTAAAACTTCTGTATTCGAACTCCTAGTGAGCTATAACGTATTTTACTGTTAACACTGCGAGTTTGACGCCATTTTATAGCGTTCCCTGCTTTTCAATTTCGCTTCTAATTTTCTGTCCGCATTTTAGTACAGGTATTTACAGGCCAGCTCCAGTTTCACAGATTCATTCAACACGCTCGCCCGTGAGGCCTATGATAAAACACGGAACGGCTGTAACAACCCTGAGTAACTTATTGAGATGCTATCCCATCTAAAAACTTGGTTTATTCAACATCGAAACGTAGCTTTATTTGTGCATCCTATCAAATTTTATCTTCTAATCATTTGCTGAATCCGCGCAAAAATAAATTGATTGCCCGAAAAACTGTTTGTCTGACTTTAACCCATCAGGTTGAAATTGACTACCAAATTGAATAAAAATAGAGTAATAGAGATAAGAAATTAATTGTGCTAATTAAAATAATTTGTTTTACACCTTTTCCTGGAATTGTGGTGTGTTGCAAAGTTGGATTATTGGGAACTACCAGCTAGGCTCAAGTTCTTCTTATAAAAATCAGCAAAATATTTTCCATGAAGAATCACGCCACATTCCTGACATATGTAGATAGTGTTCTTTTTGCAATGCTTACACTTGCCTTGCTGATCAGCAAAAATAGATATATGGCGTGAGGCTATACCGTAAAATCCCGAATATAAGCCCCTTGAATATAAGCCCAGAGCTTACATTTGAGATTTAGTGTGTATAGTTAGGATTCAATG
>PUGI020000032.1:4594-15457 GCA_008930755.2 Alatina alata | reverse complement strand
AGACTCTTGTTACCCAGTAGATAAATAACTGTAGTCAAAAAGCTGAACTTGTAGTCAGAAATGTACCACTAGAAAATAGTGACAGATCTGAAAAACTATTTGCTGCTTCGTTTAAGCTGATAAATAGGGTAAAACGTGGCGATCTTAATTTACTTAATTAAGATCGCCATGGGATAAATCGGGATCGGAAAACCTGTTAATCGAGGAAATAGTGAGGGGATGAAAGGGCCTTGTTTTACCACGGTTGTCTGTGCGAAAACTCTTCCTTAAGACATGAAGCAGAAGCTACCAAATACGTAAAAACTACTTGCTGCTGCTATTATTTGTCTGAATAGTGACTTTTTCATATATTTTATTTCATTTCAACACCCAGGTATCTGATAACTAAAAGTCTGTAAGATACAACTTTTCTGCTTTTGCTGAAAAAAGGGCTTTCACTTTGATCATTGCACCATCAATAGTTATGTGCTGATTTCTTTGTAGATTAAATCATTGGTATACATCTTTGCCTTTGTAATTACAACATGAGCTATTTTAGTATGTCAAAATATTTATTGTAGATACAGCCGAAAAGTTTGTCTTTGCTTTTTACCCGAGTAGTAACAGCGTTTTTCGGGACCCCTACCTTTTCCCGTAGCATCCTTGTTTGATACTCCTTTTCAATAGGGGAAATTGTTTCTCACTCACAAATTGTTCGTTAGAGATAGGGAGAAGTTTGAAGTAGAAATGTTCAAGCTGGAGAAACTCCACTACATATTCTAGTTTCAAACTGTATACTAATTTTCTTGATAGTATTGTCGTAATGACAACGAAATGCCGTTATTGAAGTTTTTCAGTTTTCGTTACGAAATTAGCCGCATTTATTTGTATATACCCTTCTTACGCTCCGTTTGAAAGTACCAAAGAGAATGCTGTAATACATTTAATTATTTATCAGTCTATGACCTAACTCGTTGGGAACAATGAGAATCCCACACAGCCTATGGTTGCCAATAACGCTATCTCTAGACCTTTATTTTTTAGCGCTTCCTTAGTTAATAAAATGTTTTGGTCTTTAGCTTGCTAATTAAAAAATATTGTGTGTAAACAATTTGAAAGTTAAAAAATGTTTGTTTATGTTAGAGGACTAATGGCCCCAGCTCCCCCTGCTACGCCAAGTCCGATAAATCTTTCTGTTTAGGGGAGCAATCTGTTACTATAAAATCTTACTGGACAAAAATCACGTTATCTGAAGTTTCGTCAGTTAGTGAGAAGTGTGTTACAGGCTGATTACATTGGAAATAGACGATTTGGGGGCATATCCTTTTTAGAAAGTTTTGTAGGCGTGTACTTCAAAATGACATGGTTTTGGGGACATCCGTCACAAAAAAATCAATTCCATAGTAACAATTGTACATAAAATGCATAAAAATGTAGATTAACCAGCCAAAATAATATCTGAATGTACTAATTTTCTACTTCTCAGCAATGTCTATACAAGATTCGCATTCGGACGCCTATTTGAAGAGGGGGCAAGGAAAGGAATATAGATTCCATTTTGAAGAGCATTGCCCCTGTGTAATCCTTAGCTTTATACTTGGGACACATTACATTTTGGTTAAAACTTTTCACCTGACACACTTCAGAGCCATGTTTTGAAGAGTAAAGGTGAAAGATTTCAGCCAAACATCATATCTGCTGTCGTGAACATAATCTTTTCTTTCTGTACAACTAACAGTTTAATAACCATTAGAAGAGTAAGGTTCCAGCGTTGGGAACAATAGCTTCTACAAAAAAACTTCTATGGAAAGAATTAAGAGGCCAACTCAGAGATTTCTTTAATTGACATTTTTCGCGTCTTTAACCTCATCTTTTGGGTAAAAGTTTGACAGATAATTTTTGCTGATAAAAGTAGAAGGAAATTTGGATCTTTGCTGTAATCTACTCTTTAAAGCTAAAATGTATAAGGTATAAACCTCAGGCGTCTGTATTTTTTTCCAACCTTTTTGGGTTTGGGGCATCCATGTGGACGCCAAAAATTTTTTACGATAACTGCATTTATTTGATTTTTTAAAAAGAAATTCTATTACCTGTTAATTAAACAACTGCTTAAATAACATAAATTGCACGTTGTTTTCTTCTTCATGCATATTATTTTTCAAAAAATACGGTGAATCCCATTCTTGGTTTAAGAGGAAAAAATGTAAATTTTATAGGTCTATGTCTAGGGCTGTGCAAACGAGGCATGCTCGTTTTTGTTTCACTTTCCAAATAAAATTGCGATGCATATGAGAAATCTATCTAATTTGGTTGTTATTTACACTTTAAAAACAGTGAGTACCGTCTGCTATCTACTCTTAACTTGAATTACATACCCTTTTTACATTATTTTTGGCTGACGTAATTAATTGTAGTTGCGTTGAATTATTTGAATGCTACGTATCACAGATGTCTGCAAGATGTAGAATTGCTATGGATGTTATCTTATAGAAATTCTTACAGCCTGGTGAGTCTATTATAAAGAGTGATACCCTTTGTTATCGTAACCAACATTTGAATACTGTTTGGGAACAAATTTCAACTAAGTTCAAAGAAGAAACATACAGAAATATACTTTGAAGAAAATAATCATTGAGAAAATCTACAACATCCAAAGTTCACGGGGGTTTCAAATAGATCCCAGTTCCGATTTTCATGTACTTGCCATAAATAAAATGATTCCATTCATATATTAAAGGAATTGAGGAAACTAAATTTATATCTTCTTCTTCTTTGTCTTCTTCTTCTCCTCCTTTATGGCCGTAGTTTCCGCCTTATTGCCCGAGTCTTCCTTTTCCAATTTTGGCTCTCCAGAGCTTCCTCAGGTAGCACTAAAATATGAATCATATCTTCTTCACGTTATCCGGCCATCTATTCTTTGGTCTTCCTATAAGTATCTGTCCTGGTATTCCACCTACCATAACCACTTCTAACGGACGTCCTTATTCTTTCCTCCTGAAAAGACCATACCATCTCATTCTTATCTCCTTCACTTTCTCGTTTATCTCACTCACTCCTAGTTCTCTCTTGCTGTCAGCACTTCTTTTTCTATCTCTCAGCGTCACTCGTTTTATTCTTCTCAACATCCTCATTTCTGGTCTTTCCAGAATTCTCTCCTCTTCTTTCTCATTGTCCCAACTTCTAAATTATGCAGAAGAACAGGGCATATTATGCTGTTGTAGAGCTATAACTTGAGTTTTGTGGGCACATTCCTGTTGCAAATGACCCCTAACAGCTCTCTTCATTTATTCCAAGCTGTTGCCACCTTGGCTCTTCGCGCCGCTTGTGGCACTCCCTTGGCATCTATGGTAACTACAAGGTACTTGAACCCCTTGGCTTATGTAAGTGTGACGTTGCTTTTGTCTTTGATGTTTACTTCCACTTCTCTACTGCAACCTGCTATGACTTCAGTCTTCTTGGTGTTGACATTCAATCCTTTGGTTTCCATGCCTATCTGCCACTTAAATTACCTCCTTTGCAGCTCTTCCTTGCTGTTCGACACTAAGACTAAATATCCTGCAAACAGTCGCTCTCAAAGTAGGCTAAGTTCAGAAATACTCACTGATAACATTCAGGACAACAATAAAGACGAAAGGGCTAAGTTCGGATCCTTAATGGAGACCGACTCTCATTGTGAACTCAGTTAGGGACCCGGTCATATGTCTTCTCCAAGTCCACAAAAATGTCGTATAGGTCCCTATCGACTTCGAGATGTTTTTCCTACTGCTGTTTTATGGTGAAAATGGCACTAGTCTTTCCCTTCCCTGGACTGAACCCAACCTGCATATTATCGACAGTTATCAGCTCTCATAGCCTTCTCTCTATTACCTTTTCTAGTATTTTCATTACGTGGTCAAAAAGTTTGATACTCCTGAATTTCCCATAGTCCAAAGGATCTCCTTTACTTTCATTAATGGTAACCAATTCACTTAGCTTCCACTCTGATGGTGTCTGCTCTTCGTTTCAGGCTATTTGTAGCAGTGACTTAAGCATTTGTTCCATCCTCACTTAGGTTTTTCAGGAGATTAACTAGTAAACTGGACCATCTTGTTGCCTTTTTACTCCTCGTTTTCTTCAGTATTTCCTGCACTTTCTTTCCTGTGATGTCGTGTACAGGGACATTAGCTGATTGGCACTCTTGAAGTGGGTCTTTCTCATTTTGAACATTTAACAGATGCATCCATCATCTCTCTTTAATCTTTCTTTTTTCCCTCTAACAGGATACAATCCTTGTCTTTTATTACAGCTAGCTCTACCACATCTCTTCTGCTTTGTGCTCTTTGCTTTGCTACTTTCTATACCACCTTCTCTCTTTCCCTGGTTTCCATTTTTAGTACCATTCTCTCCATGCGTCATATTTTCCTGTGGCCACTGCTCTCTTAGCTTCTCTCTTGGCTACTTTAAGCTTCTTCTCAGGTCTCCTTCTCTGTCTCTCTGCCATGATTTAAAGGTTTCCTTTTTTCTCATAATGGCGTCTCCACACCATGTTTCCCCTTCTTGGTACCGTCGTTCTCTGATGGTTCCACACACTCCATCTGCTGCTTTCACTGAAGCCCTCTTCATGGCCTCCTATTTTGCCTGATTTTTATATACTGTAGAAAAGAATGTTATATATTAAGTAGTTCACATATACCAGACAGTTTTATAGACCTTGGTTGCTATTGAACTACCCACAGACCTTGTATATTACCGAAAACATAAAGTGTTTGTTTTCTGTATATTGATGGGCCCCTGTTACTTAAAAAATTAAACTAGTGCGGTCACTATTCCGTTCAACGTCCCTGGTAAGAAAATAGTTTTTGGACGTGTGCATTTCATTCTTATTGCGGCCTGCTCGTCACACAATATACTGCTAATTTTCCCCTAAGCCACGCCAACCACTTCCTCCTCAGTTCCTTCTCAGATCCCTCTAAGATTCTTCTAAGGAGCTTTTCTTCTTTTTTCTTCTTTTCTTTTTCTTTTCGTCTTTCTTTTCTTCATTTTTTTCTTTTTTATTCTTTTCTTATTTTTCTTTTTTTCTTATCTTTTTCTTTTTTTTTCTTTTTTCTTCTTTCCTGTTCTCTTCTTCTTTTCTTATTTTCTTCTTTCTTCTTATTTTTCTAGGATACTAAGTTGTAGTATCATTGGTTTGCCAGATACTTCCTGGGTTAAAATATGCCTGCTCAATTATTCTCAATTCAATTCAATTCTATTATTTTGTTATCTTTGGTATGTTCCACTTGTAATAGGGAGGCTAAGAAAATAAGGTTGAAGCACAGTGGCACTGTTAATTTTTATGTTAAGCTTAAAATATGACTAATCACACGCTAGTAAACTCGTAAGGCTTCGTTTGTAAATAAATAGTACCGTTAAATGTTTACGGTTCAACTTTTGCGGCACTGCAATCGGGTTGTGTCTGAAGTACCGTCTTGCTTCTTTTCACTAGTGATTTTGCATTATCATTGGGGTTAGGGTTAAGGGGTATTGGTTACGATTAACGTAAGGGAGAGCGTTAAGGGTAAGGCTGGAGCACAAGCGGAGCACTACGATACTTAAGCACATGTCTGGAATTGAACTTGGTTGAACAAGTTTTTGGATCAAGCTTCTTAGATCACTGTGCCAACTGATCTCTAACGCACCTCTCCTACCTACCATACTAACTTTAGCCATTTTAATTAGTTTCCAGGAATACCAATGATTCTAATCTCGTCATGAAAGAGAGTCTTTATATCACACTTGATAAACCTGTACTAAAAATAATGGTACAGTTTATCCCATTTACTCCCTCTGAGATCTGTAATGCTATGTGACAATGTTCAAATGTTATAACACAATGGTATATAACGTCTCACAAATGCTGTGGTGTATCTCTGATACCCTCGGAGTATGTATTCGTAGGTACATAAAAAGTAGATCTTATTGCAACAGTAAAATAAAAAAGGGTTGCGGAATCTTTTGAACTACGATGGAATAAATTAACAATAAGAATACGAAAGGTCAATTTGCCCTATTTTTCCTTATTTTATCTTCTTTTCCTCATATACTTTGCCCTTATCCTCCTTTGTACACACATTTACTTACCTGGTCCATCAGTGGACGTGTCTTGTCAACTTTGTCCAAATCGTGCATCATTTCTCCATTCTGTTAATCTTCATGTCACCCTGCACAAAATTTAGAAATTTTATCATTCTAAATCTTATGCGTCTGCTTGAATTTCCACTGTAGGACACTGCAGATCAAATATTATTCTTTTCTTGTCTCCGCGTGATCTAAACGTTATACTTATTCACGCCATCTAATTTCCTCATTTTTAATGAGTCTACAGCTTTCCTTATATTCTCATTTAACTGGGGATTCCTTACTCGGGATCCCACATCCGTCTGAGTATGTTTATTTTTGTTTTCACTATTAAAACTATTCTTTATTTTGGCCTGTGAATGTATTTGTCTTCTAGAAATTCACAAATTGTTCTTTTCAAGTTTTGGTATATATTTCTTTTCACATATTTAACTTCGCTCCGTTTCTGCCATGATGCTATGATGCCTTAATCTGATTTGAAATTACCTTCAAATTTCGTCACGTGCAGTTCATTGTTCTCTGTAAGCTGTTAAATAAACGTATGGTGCTTCCTGGTTACTTCTATTGTTGTATGGCATCCCTATCTTACCCCCGCCAGCCTTTGCAACCGCAATTCTTTCACAGTCATAAGAAGGGGCCAGCGTTGCGTACTTCCTTGCCGATTGCTTCAGCTAGAGTTTCAGACCTTCCCTCTTTTTAGCAATCGTCTTTACGAATTATGTACATCATGACACGAAATAAATTGAGCATGCAAACAAATTATTCTGATTTAGTTTCTGTCGGAGGCACTACAAAATTAGTCCACTTGTTATCTGGTCGTTCAATTTCCTGGAATTGACAAAACCACGTTGCAAAACCTTCCTTTGCCTAAGATGTCCTTTCTGAGTCTGTCTCCAGGATAAAAAAGAGTCCCAATTTGTTACGTGACCTGGACCCAAAGCTAACTGCATTACTTAAACATTAAAATATTTTCTATATTTATATAAAAGATTGGTATGACTACTATTATTATTTATTCCATCATCATTATTCCTTGGTAAGTTTGCAGAAATGGAAGCGGCCCAAATTTTGTAGGTTGGGATCAAGCTGCTCTCGTCACTTGTGAGAAAGTCTTCTTATCCTGTTCCTGCGTTATATTTATTAATGCGAATCTTTAACACTCTTCTCACCTAAGTACTTATTTGTGACGTCCTAAACTCATGAGACTTCTAAGGATTTAACATTGCAAACTCCTAATAGTCTTTCAGGTCCCTTCCTTTTTAAAGGTCCCAATTGGTCATTCGAGTGACAAACACTCAATAAATTCTTCAACCTTGTTTTTCTGAAATATAATTTCTTATATTACTTCCACCATCTTTATGTGCGTAAAGATTCAACCAACAGTTTCCTGCCTTCATCGCGAACGCCATTCGGCGTGACGTTATGTAATCGTGCTTGTCTCTATGTGTGTCCGTGTATATGTGTGTCTCCGTGTCTGTGTGTCTTTGTACAAGATATCTTGGAGTATGCCAGATCTAATTTTGATGAAATTTGGTACATACATGAAAGTATGTACGACCTCGGTATTATCAACTTTTAAAATAAATTTGATGACGTATATGGCCGCTAGCTGGTGGTATGTGTAAATCTCAGCATGTTTGGCGGTATATCGGAATTCGTTGGGTAGATCTTAATGAAACTTCACAAATATATGGTAGTGTTGTATAGGTTGGCTAACAAAATGATAAAGTTCCAGTGGCCTAAGATGACTAAAGATTGCTATTAAATATGAAAAGCGGGATTATTCTGCCATATCTTTGGAACTAATGGGCCGATATTGGTGAAACGTCAGAAGTATATTGTCTTGATAGGGTCCTACATGTTGACTAACAAAAGGATAGAATTCTAGTGGCCCAAAATTTGCTAAAATAGATCAAGATTTGTATTCTGTAATATCTTGGAACAAAACTGCTGATATCGGCGTCGTTCGTAAGCTCCCCGTTGGGGTTTCTATCTAATTCTATATGAATTTCATCTCTTGGATGTAATATTTTATTTCAGGCTCTTTCCCAACTTGTTTTCCTTCATTTCTCAAAGCATTAACTCTAGGTCGCTGTGCCATTGTTTCATAGTGCATTTAGAAACGAATGTTTTGTTGGCCGCTCCTTCATCCTCATTGCCATTTCTTGGACAATTGTTGTTGTTTCCCTCACATCAATCAATGCTGATACATAATAGATCAAATAGCTGCACCTGCAAAAATATAACATAAAATATACACATACAATAACAAAACATATATTTTTAACAATCAATCAGTTTGTATAAAGCGATGTATGAGCAGACGTAAAATAGCATTATTGTGAAAGGATATAAATTACTCTGTGAAACATATTTCTTTTTATTTCTTTAATAAGTACGTATTGCTTGAATACAAGATTAAACTGGGTGTCATAAGAACAGATTTTTTCAGCGTCAGTAGACGTGGAAATATTTTAAAAACTGGTTTGATTTAAAAGTCGTTGATATAGGTTTAAAGCGTTTTGAGGCAGTCGTTTCTCCTCGTTGCACAATTTGTCATGAACTATTGCTTTCCTTGAACTCTATTCATTGTTTCCAAGTAATGTTTTACCTGGTGTGATATCTATTCAGATGTTTTTGACATTGCCATTAAATTTGCACTGGAAATCACTAGAACGGGTGAAGTTAGAAACAAAATTATAAGAGTAGATAAATTAAAGACCTAGATAGGGAAGTGGGAGATAGAGGCGGAACTAAAGAGTGTTGGAAAAGACTCAAGAAGACAAAACGGAATTGAGAAAAATCGGAAGTTGTCAAGTTGAACAGAAAAAGGAAACACTACAAATAAGAAACGGGGAGTGTTAACTGAAGGGGTACCATACGGAAGAGTAACTCTATCATCAGGCCCATTAGAATAGGTGTATACGTATCGACGACCTCACACTAAAAGATGTGTGCGAATGGAATATCACGAAAGGGCTCGAATGGATTTTTTAGAGGCGCGCCAAGAGGTGGGCCTGATTTCCAAGGTATATTGTCATCGGTAGAGACAGTAGCCGAGAAAGCCTTTGAAAGCGATTTGTTGAATATAACGAAGTATTTAAACAATAAGAAAGAAGATTTAGTCTATCCACAAAGGGAAACTACCAATGGACAGTTTCATTAACTTAATAGGTTAATGGATGAACTGGTTGACGGGATGGAAATTTGACTCTCATTTCGACCTTTATTGGCAAATACTTTCATGTGTTCCATTGAGGAATTACTAAAAAATGACATAAATTCCTTCTTTTTACCCGATGAACGTTAATGACACCTTGACAATAATAACAGGTAGAGCGTCGGTTAATAATTTTCTCCCTATCCTTTCCCCTTTTAGCATTTTCGTGTGCTTTTCTTGTGGCCCTTTTCGTTTTAACTTCAGAAGTGCGCCTCGCTTCAAATGCCCCTGTACCTCGTCTGACCTGAGCTCTGCTTGCGGGTCTATTTACAGCATCCTCTTCCTATGTGTTTTGGTCCATTTGGAACCTTTTGAGACTCTATTTCATGGCACACTTGAATCTTTTCCGTGGGGCTCTTCTTGGCCTTCTTGCTGGTTTTGGCTCAGAGTACATGATTCGTTTAAGAATCTTACTGTCTGACATCCCGACTATGTGATCAGTCCACCTGAGCTGGGACCTAGTGTGCAGAGCTTCAGTCCCTTCCAGGTGAGCTGTATGTAATGCCTCTGTATATAGTATCCTCTGGTACCCTTATATGTCCATGATTTTTCTAAGAGTCAACAGATAACCATTTAAAGGTCAAGATTCTGCCAATCTAACTAATAAAAGAGCGAATCAACCGAAGTTCTAAGATCAAAGTAGTCATCCAAACTGTTTTTACCAGTCAAAAGAGTGGCGAAAAAATTAAAAGACATGAAGCCAAGCCCCAAACTGTTAACAGAAAATGTGTTGTTTACTGCTAAAAATGTAACCTGTGCGATTCAGGAAATGTCGGCGATAAACATAAGCATCTTCATGAGTGTGTGGATAGACAAGAAAGAACAGCATCATCTATCTTTAAATACTGTAAGAAGGACAATCGCTCAGAAATTCCACAAAGATTTGACGATAACTTTCATGTGCTTGCACAATGCAGTAATAAGTATAATTGTCATGAACAGGAGATGATATACATTTGCACATACAGGCTGTACCTTACTTGCAAACCAAATTAATTAGGACAAAATTATTTGTCTAATTGTAAACGTAGTCAATGATTACGTATAAATAACCTTTCTCGTATAAAGTTTTCTTACTCTTAAGAACGGCGTCATAATGATACCGAAATGTTAAGAAAAAAACACAGTCTGATTGATCTTGTGTTTTTCTCAGCTCCTCCATTTAAGTCCTCTTCTAGCTTCATCTAAGAAGTTGTACCAGAAATTCTTAAAGGGTCTTACTACACCCTAGTTTGAATACATTAAGCACTAAAAATGCGGTAGCAAACATTATGTCTTTCATAACGGAATTTTTATGATTTGTGCAATATCCACAAATTTCGGTAAAGTTGTAAATGATATTTTTACAATGTGTTCAAATCACAAAAAGTTGATTCAGTAAAAATTATCCCATATGCAACTGAAAAGTACCATACAATGTTACGTATTTTGAGAGGAGATCTGGATACATAAAAGGCCGAATGTTCGTGTAGCAAGAAAACTTTCACCGCGTGGATTTATGTTCTTTCCTTCGAAATGCCGTGTGAGTCACTTATGAACCAAGCTGTATATATGTGGATGTTGGATTT
>PUGI020000031.1:4608-15523 GCA_008930755.2 Alatina alata | reverse complement strand
CTGCATTTAGCACCGTTGATCTTTAGACCCCACTTTTGGCACGCTGCGACAAGCTTATTTGTGGAAAACTATAGCTTCCCAAAGATGGTTGAAATTAAGGTGGTGTCATCAGCATATCTCATGTCAATCGCCATATCAGGACTTAGTACAAAATACCAAATCTATTTAATATGCACCTATCTAAAAATAATTAATTAATAATAATCATTTATGACTGTCTCACTCCCGGTATTGTTAATACGAATTATGTGTGCGCAGGTCGTGTTGTCAACTTATTGTGTGCAATAGCTAGCATAATACAGCTTTATATCAACCTTTGCTTAAAGCCAACCAAGAAGATCATGGTCACTCGTTAAACAGCGTGTTGAAAGTAATGTCGTCGTTTGACCACGTTGGAAAGGCTGCTGAAAAGGCAATAGAGTTCTAAAGATGACGTCACACCATAAAGCTTAAAGCTCTTAAGTTTTGGTTTGATACCTTTTTAATTTGATTAGAGATTGCAAGTCTAGACTTGAGGAGCGTATGCTTAGAGGCTTTGAGGACTCAAATCGCAGGACTTCTTGCCTCCAATGATGCCGGTTAAAACCTTGTTAAGTTCCTCTGTTCCTAACCTTAGATTTCCAACTTTGACATGGCACACCACACCCTGAGTGCTCCCTCAGATGTACATATACAACCAATAAGTATGTCATCCTTGGTTCTACATCAGTAAAAAGGCCTTTGGGGTAACCTAAAACTACTTGGATTAATCTCTTATGAGAATACATGGCAACATTAAACATAGGCATTAGTATGGATAATATGAGCCATGTAGTTAAGTAAGCCAATGGAAGAGCGACTAGGACAGTTAAGTGAGCCGCGTGAAGTCCCAGTAAGGAAGGAGATGAGGAAGGTAGAGGGAGTAGTAGTAGGAGGAGGAGGGTGATGGTGGCGGTGATGATGATGATGATGATCATGATGATCATGATGATAATGATGATAATGATGATGATGGTTGAGATCTCAGAGGCTCAGAGGATGCTTAGATTACGAGGGGCTTGGCCTCTGCAATTACCGTTGGGTTTATAATGAGAGATAACCACCGGCAACTACAGGTGGAAGATCAAATTGATTTGGTAGGATCCAGCCATTTAGTATGTACACACAACCTACAGTACGTTTCATCCTGACATTTACCCTGAACGTCAACACGGACTTGTTAAAGCTTCAACTGAATTTAAAGCCTGGTCATATGTACGAAGTATGAATATATTTGAAGAGGTAATAAAAATAACAATGAAGTTTAAGAAATTAGGAGCTCAAGCCGACGCATTAGCCAGTTGCCCTAGAATTCCGTAAGGAACGTTGAGTAAAGAAACATGTATCTGTGTATGTACAGTGTATTCAAAAGTATTTTGTGTCTGCAAACAGTGGTTGCTTGTATCAGGGATGGGGTATGTTTGAATTTTAAAATGTTGTTCTCGAATACAGTTAATGCGTAGTCAGCCCGACAACTGGTAGGGTACATAACAGTAGACAGGCTATGAAATCGTGATATAAAAAGTTATGCTAAGAGTAATTATGGGTTGAAAAGAACATTGTTATGACATTCGTTTGGGTAATATAAAACGGCGAGAGTTGCAATCCGTAACAACATTATTATTTAGCCTCGGTTTGGATATGAATACCTAGGTATGTTCACTGATCTCTAAAAAAGACTAGCGTTTTTTAGAGATCAGTGGGTATGTTAGACACCTATGTCAAAAGAAGACTGGATCGAGTATCTCGTATCTGGGTAAAATATCATCTTTTCTTGCGCCATGTTGGGACCAGATATATTTTTGTGGATGTAATATGAGGAATTTTGCCGACGATATCCACCCAAGCCTATTTGTATTAGGTCATTTAGTGTGAAGTATTGCAAAAATAGAACCCAAAAGTTTGAACACTTCGTAGCTCAGGGTCCACCAGCATGGCTGATATTAAATTTATCGCGCCACTATGCGATCTCATTGAAAACAAAATGATACTCGATCCAGTCTTCTTTAGACCAGTGGTACCAGAAGTATTGTTACTTAAGCAGAAAACCAAAGGAAGGACGCCTCAGTATTTAAATACATTTGACATTTTAAATCTTGTTTCCAACTGGTGCTAGTCAATAAATAATATTACTGAATATGCTGTGGTGATTAATATTTATCTGACATTTGTCAAAACATTAAGATTTAGGAAAATTGACCATCGATCGACGCAATTATCTGAAGAAAGAACATTCAAAGTTTGAGCATCATGATACGTAGACAATGATTGAACGAACATTGTTCTTATTTGATAGTGGGCGTAGAGTCCTGTCTCAGGTTGCAAAGGAAGTCACTTGGATCTGTTTTGGTATGTAGAAGATTCTGCGGTTAAGCAGGAAAGAAAGAGAGAAGAATTTACAAATTGCCCCTTGGCTCCTCAACGAACAGAAACATTAAAGTTTTACTACATGCCTCTGAAGTGAGTCGAGAAGAGCAACATTGTTAGCGTGCTTTTATAAGCCTGTCATTATTTGTAAAACCACATTGAATCTAACTGGATCTGGCTTAGTAGACTAATGGGGGAAAGGCGACAGTTCGCTTTGCGGAGGAGTTCAACGTCGTTGGTCCATTACCCGCCAACTCATTTATACCAGGTACGATTAGAGGTAAATTGGCTTTGATATGTTTAGCGCTACTATTAACGGCTACCTCTCGGGTTATTATTATATCATTTAATACTTGACATGCTTCTTATGCGCAGGCCTCTGTCGGTATTTCTGCCCTCAAATGCTTCCATCTCTAGCAGTATCTTGGATCAGTATTTTTCCCCGCAAAATCTGGCCACAGAACCGCAGTGGATAAGATTCTGTGAGGAAGTTTGGGTTTTGATTTCGACGAAGTAGGTTTATGGTTTATAGTTGGGTACGGCTTTGTCGCAGCTTTTGGTTACAAAGTTTTATCGATTAAATGAAGCTATTTAAGTGTAACCTTCTTGTAACCCTTTGAAGAATGGCGACATTTTCATTTTACGAATAGCACTCTATGACAGTGGTTATTGCAACTACTTGAACTCATCTTTGAATGGGTTTATAGACAAGGTTATGAGTTCTTAGTGACTAACTTAATAAAAGGAAATAAAGCTGACAGAAGGGAAAGAAATCCCCAATAGTTCTGGAAACCACGGCATCCTTTAAGCTAGTGTTGGAAAAATTTAATTTGTTGTGGTGACACATCGATTGGCCGCGTCTTCAGTATGGATGCCAATTAAGCCCTTGTTGAAACGCCTTGTTTATAAATACAACAATCGTTAATCAAAACGAGAGACCGCGTGCAGCAGTTGACTGAATGAATTTTTCTTGTGCTTGGTATAAGGTTACAGTGTTAATCTTCAGCAGACATTCGTCGTTTTAACGTTGATCCAAGGGATGTAGATGGAGACTGGACTGTGGATGATTTAGCAGGTACGTTTGACTGTCTTTAATTTTGAAAATGGGTTCCTGTTTTGATTGACAGTGTTTCCCAATGTTTCCTTTCGTGGGCGACTTCGTTTGGTGGTAAGGAAATGCAATGGTCTCTATTTAGGCATTTAGAAGGGATGATAAAGATAATTTTCCGCTTTGTGTTCATACGAGCGGTGCCTTCGGAATCTAGATGCATGTATGAATGTCAACATAGTGTGGAATCTATATCTACCCATTATTCTGCAGTAACCACCGCTGTTTGTACTGTTTCAATAAACAGCAGCCCGTAGCTTTTGTAACAAGTATCCATGTTCGTAACGAGCGTCTGTTTCGGTAGGGAGTCTGTACTTGAAGATCCCAGCGTCGGATTATGGACGGAGGAGATAGTGCCATAAACCCGTTTTTAGGTATTCATTCTGAGCTTAAGAACAGGTATGTCATTTAAGTAACAATGTTACAATTCTGATAACATGGTATCATTAGAACAATGGCACTACGAAACTGACATGTTTTTTAATATTTTGAAGAGAAGAGGAGAGAAACTGTTTGGGGGCACGTCGACGTTACCGTCAAGAGCAAGAAAGGTGCACCTGTTTTACAGTGATAGTAGAGAGTAGAGACACTGGTGGAAATAGGAAAAAATACGTTACCCATTATTCGAGATGTGGGAAATAGGAAACATCTGGAAGTAAAGATCACGTGAGGTAATGTTTACGTTATTCATGGAGAGAACTGAAAGTATGGGTTTTCCGTACAATTTTTTCGAAGAAATGGTGGTTAATCACTGCAAGCCTTCCCAACATTTACAAATCCATAGCATACATGTTCGGATGTCACTAGCGACCACGGCTGGGCTTTGGGACTCGGCCTCTTTCTTTTCATAGTGGTTTCCTTTTTTTTAGGGTTATCGATTTAAAATTAGGCTCCTTGTTCTCGTAAGGTTGTGAATAATCCACAATTCTAGAAGTTGTGTGATGACAACAGCACTGTTCATTTGTAAGTCAGTAGTACCCTTTCGGTCTCGGACTGATTTTAGGAGAATATGACTCTAAAAGATCCCATCTATCTTGTCAATAAAAAATTAAATTAAAAAATTAAAGTAAAATAAAATAAATTAAAGTAAAATAAAATATTTAGTTTCTTTTGATGTAATACGTGGTTTACATGTAATAAATGTGAACGTGCTGAGATTGAAGTGTCACTATCTGCTCAGATGCACCACCAACTCATTAAATTGTTGTGAAATTGGGTTAAGTTTCGTTCTGTGTTTTCGTATTCCATTCTGATGTTTATTCTACTCTGATGTTTTGTACTCTGAGGAGTGTCAGACGAAAACAGCTTTTAATTACAACAATGGTTTCCTTATTTCGCGCAATTTTCATGTTCTTTACCCTCAACAAACTATTTGAATTATAGTGAATGGGTCAGAGCAGGTCACCGGTACCCGTACCCTTAAAGGGATCTTTCGTGTTATATTCAGCATGAAACTATGACAAGGTCTAGTGACGTCAACAAACCATCACATCCCAAATATTCACCTTCAAAAGTCGACCGGGCTCATAGTACAAGGGTCAGTACGCTGGTTTAGTACGGTTAGTACGCTATGTCCTGACTTGATTACACTGCATTAGGCAAACATTGACGTCACCATCCCACCATCTCTTCTCCTATGCAAAGGGTTTTCAGGAATATTTTGCTGTTCTTCTAAATTTTTTATAGGTTGAATTTCTTATCAGCAGTTATGTTGCTAATAAATTATTCTGTGGTAGTTTATCATAATAAAAATTATCAAATCTTCAATTCTCTCAAATTCTACCTTTTTTTGGTTTATTTTTTGAATAGGCATAATGATTTTTAAGATTTTAGATAAAAAATTGTTTTTAGCGGCGGAACCAGATAGTGAAGTTTAAATTAACTCTATTTATATCGTGTCATCTGAGTGACATTTTATCCATTAGTTTCCCAAAAAGTCCTCAACGCTTGCCAAATTTCTCTAAAATCTGCATAACCTCCTGAAAAATGGGCGACGAAATCTCCTAAATTCTCCTAAATATTCTAAGAAGAATTGATGAAAAAAAGTGGGAACCTTGCTCATTATGTTTACCAATTCATTAATAAAATATGCAAAATATGCTTTAAACACTTAAAAAGGCAGCTCTAATATACGCTCTAGACACGTGTGACAATACACAATCTTATAGGTTATTCCTGGAAATATAACATTTAACGGTTGAAGAAGTGTGGCAGTTGTTTTGATTTGGGTCGTATCTTGTATAAATTTTAAGTGTAACACGATCGCCAAGATACATGATCGCAGTGGTTATTTTTTGGTAATCCATAGTTGAATTGGAATTCGTGTCAATTTTCGAATCCTTATATTAAGTATAGGCGATTAAAGGCAGTGGAATACCTTATCATTAATATAAACAAATTAAATCTTTGTAGATAGCTGTTGACTTTGCTGATCGTAGCAAATAGCAATATAATCAAAGTGGTTGTTTAGGGGATTTGTTGGGGTTTTTTTTGGAAGAGCTACTTTGTTAAACAGTTTTTCAGTATGTGGCAAAGTTTTACTTATAAGTGTATACTTTACTATTGATTTTATTTGGTACCGTATGTTATCCAGACAAGGTTAAATGATATTTGTAAGTGCATCAATTTTCTTACCATTTTTGTTAACATCTGTATGTATCCTTTTTTTCTTCGCTATTGTTTCTGTGTGTTGTAAGCGTTTGTATTTGTTTGTTTTTCGGTGCATCACGTGTGTGCATTTGCTGGTGTGCATTTACAACTGTTTCTATATGTCTGATTGTGTTCATTGTTTGTATGTGTATTATTGTTTTTTTATGTGTGCGTGATTTGATTTGATTGTCTATTTTTTATATGTTATGGTATTTTATTGTTTGTGTACGCGTTTGCATATTTGTGTCTCGATGTGTTTGTGCGTGTCTTTTCCTATGCATGTTTTTGTTACTTGTTTGTAGGCCAATGTTCACCCATGTAAGATTGTGATTTTGTTTGTGTTTGTGTTTATGTGTACTCGTAACCGTGTGTATGGCTTAGCTTCTATGTATGACATGTTTTTGTGTATTTATGTGTACCTTGTGTATTTTTCTCTGTGTGTTTGTATGTGAGTGTGTGTTAGTTTTTGTATAATAATGGAAGTTGAAGAGAATGACAAGTACAAAAATAATGGAAGTACGAAGTGCGGGCATGATTATGTTTGTCCGTTACTTTGTTTGTGTAAATATAAATGTGCAAACATGGTAAACTTAAACGTAGTTCGAACGTATTTAGGGCTCACTTGCTCTTATTATAATCTTACCAGAATCATTATTTGTAATCTTGTATACCTTTAATGATAGACACCATGGGAAAGGGGATAGGGGGTCGTTGACCCCCTTCTGGAATTTTATAAGAATAAAAACTAGATTTGTCTACTTAGTATTCTAAATTTATAGAAAGACAGAGTTCTTAGTGAAAGTCTGTGGCGTTCTGCCCCACGCTTACCGGAATAACAACAACTTATAAACTTGGTGTTTTTACGTACTTTTTTCCTAATTACTAACTTAATTCCGAATATGCATAATCATATATTTTAATTAACATTGTACATAAAATTTCCAGGTTTTATTTACTTGTATTTCGTACGTCCTTCCGTGTATTATCGTTTCTGTTATTTACAAAAATTGTATGTAATTTTTATTAATAGCATATTGTTTATTGTATCATTGAATCACGCAGAAAATGTTTCTGTGAGTGCCTATTGTAGACACCTAGTAAACATGTTGTTCGAACAAAAAAGTGTGTAAGAGACAAGGGGGAGGTATACTACATGCCTTGAACCCTCCTTTTAATGATGATCAAAGACAAGGCACGTATTCGAAGCATGTTGGATTAATAATCGGTTCCACTGACCCAATCCTGCTTTCCCACTTGCCGTTTCTGTGGCTATGACTGCCTGTGGAGATATCTATCTGATTAACCGCGGCATACCTAATCTTACACTAGAGATTGTGATTTAAAGATATTATGGAGATGTTCAAACTGTAATCTCGTAATCTTTTCCTTCATTGCAGGTGTTTGTATCTTATTGCTAAACTTAGAGTTATGGGCGCAGTCTATTGAATACTCAAACTTGATTTATATATGAAATCCATCGGATCTGCTTTAAATTTTAAACTTGATATAAATTTTAACTTGTTTCAGTTTTGGTACGTGTTTTATGTTGGTTCGTTTTATTCTTTTCTTGTTGGTTCTTCTTATTTGTTTTATGTTGGTTTGTGTAAATTGTGTTGGTTTGCATGATATATTGGTTTGCCTTTTCTTTTGGTTTGTGGTGTTGTTTATTGGTCCGTATTATGCGTCCGTTCTTCTGTGTTCATTCGTGTTATGTGTTGGGTCTTGTTGTGTCACGTTGGTATCCAGAGAAAATTTGAGACCGGTATGCCGTTTTGGGCGCCCAAACTGCACCCACCCAAACTCCAAAATATATTCCCGCGGAAAAGCTGGAAAGACCTTCCATGCATGCATCTAGTATTTTATCTTGCCCATAAAACCCCAAAACGGTACGAAAACGACCTCCACATCATCACACACCGAATTTTACGTGAACCCAAGCAGACCGCAGGGCACAAAAAGGCCCGCGTCAACGTTCCGTTCTTTCGACGCTCTTGCAAGTCGAAGTTTTTCTGGTCCGAAAATTTATTATTGTCACTTAAGAGACGACTTTCGCAAAGTTTTTGGAGGCTTTAAAAAAGTGCCCGAGGAGCTCGAAAATTGCATATTCGCAACGCTCATTTGTAAATGTGTGCAACGTTTCCCAAACCCGACGTCACAATTAAAGCCCCTTGAGTGTACCGAGGGTTCTACGCAGATGCGCATTTTCGCCGAACATAACTTCCAATTTAACGTGCCCCTAAATATACTCAGGATACGGCCCTGTAGGTATTGGTTTGTGCTTGGTATTTGTGCACCAGAATTAAATATTTAAAAGAGTTAATATGTAGTGCAACATTTTAAATCAGTATTAAATCATCGAATCGTTTTGCAAATCCTTTTGGTTGAAGCTTGTCGCAATAAATCGTTTGGTAGTGTTGTTCCTCCCAAATGATTTATCGAGAACTGTATCTGACAAAAGACGTTGGCGAAGTGAATCACGTATTAAATGCCCTTGTAGACATGATACCCACATAATAATAGTTACAATTTGTGATTCATTTTCTTTCGTCAGAACAAATTACTGAAGGTTGCCCAACAAAACGTATTAATAACATTAATTCCATTACGCAGTTGACGATATGGCGGAAATATAGACCACTATATTCAGACTGTACATAGCTTCCCCAATTTTACCAGAAGATTGCTTTGATTAGTGTCCGGCAAAAAGCATTAGCGAAATGAATCTTTTGCATAATATCATTTTGGAACTTGTTCTAAATTTCACCTTTTACTTTTGAACTTTTTATGTATTTAGTCCCACCCACGCACCCACACCCCCTCTTTTACTGGAAGATAGTGTTGAGTATTGTCTGGTGAAGATCTTTAGCAACAGTCTATTACTTAAAGACGTCTTTAAGTGTGATAATCACATTGCGCTTTGTGTGCACGCTGCATTGTTTTCCTCGGGCATACAACACGGCTTCCTCTGAACAGTGCCAGGCGAAAGGCTTCAGTCATATGATTTTGTAGCTTAATGCTTGCTATTTAGTATTAATCTAATTTATCAGGTACTGTTACCTGCCTGTCCGTTCGCGTAGGCGCGATTGTTCGCTTAGATTCTTTGCATGCATGATACCAGGATACACGAATGCGGCTAGAGTGCATATCAAACCAAGTATACTATAATACAACTTCGATAAACATGAAACTTCGCAAGCCAATTGATCTTTGATATATGGGAGAACTAGATTATATTTTATAATCTTTGATATTTGCAAGAACCAGTTGATATTTGATAATCTTTGATATATGGGAGAACAAGTTGATATTTTATAACTTAGTGCAAAACGAGTAAAGGCCTGAACGTTCCCATCGTTTTTTCATACTGTTAAACAGTGTCATTGGTTTTCTTCCTCCCGGGGAGAATTACCGTTAAGATAACAAGCGCAAGATAAGATATCAATCATCAAGTTAGCAAACTCAGAAAGCCTTTCCTTAGAGTAGATTGTACCTAATATGTTGCATTTCTCTTAAAGGATGGATTACAGTTTAGTTTTCCTATGTGAAGTGGACAGAATGGTATGTTATATACATCGTATGCCGGGTGATTATAAATTTCGGAAAACCTTGAAAACTGTGTCTTTTCATAAAACGCCATAAAACGACGGGTTTATACAACAACCTTTTGCTCACCTCAACTCAACTGCCAATTTAAAGCAGACAGATTTTTTTCTCCATTTAATTAGTTGACAGAAATTCTCGATCTGAGCCTCAACTCCGAAATGACGCGAGAAAGTCAATTTACGCGAGTATTCGCTGCTCACCTCGACTTAAACCAAGAGTATTTAATGGAGTTGAGGTGAGCAAAAGATTAGCGTATAAAGTCGGTCTTAGGGAAAATGAACGAAAGCACTTTGTACTTGAATATACCACATTTGTAGTGAGTAGAATGCAAGTGAATAGAGGGAAACTTATATTAGTACATCCTATTGGACGTTTCACCCAGCAGTACTTCGCTATTCACTTTTTCTCAATGTCAGCTGATTTATAAGACCACCAAGAGTCATGTACGGGAAGCGCACACCAGGCTCACTCGGGGAAATATGCATCAAATGGGGGGGGGGAGGGTAGGGAAAATAGGTAGAATTCAGTTTTAAAACTCTGGCAAAAAACAGATTTTGGTTTCGTGGCTACCCTGATTACCAGATACAGTGACGTCTTTTTAAGAATCGTAGAAAGTCCTGGAGACTGTAATTTCGTTATATTTTCCAGATAAGACAAGCTTGCCTCAATAGGTGGGTTTGATCCCTAATTTGGAATTTTTTTGTCGTTTCTTTATTAAAAGTGGCTGACCAAAGCGTTTGACGTAAGCCCACAGGGTTCGAAATACAATTTCAGAACGCACCGCGAAAATTTCCGGCAAAAATTTGAACCTGCAAAAGCCCCAAGAAACCTAATTTTGCAATGTCTGAAAACTTGCAAGAGAGGGATTTTCATCCGAGCTAGCGATTTGGGTTATCAAGTGTTATATGTAAATATACGCTCACAACTTTAATCATTATTACTTAGTTACTTGCTAAATAAATAGACTTCATATGAAAAGGTGCCGTTGGGAAAACCTTGGAGGGGCCATGGCACCCTGGCCCCCTTATCCGTCGATCCAGACTTGTTAAAGGAGCTTTTGATGTAATCCCACATGGAAATCACCGTAGTATTACGAACCGTTGCGTTGTGTTGTACATTAGAAACTGTAAAATGTTAATGTCCCCAGGCGTAACTTAACAAAGAAGTCTA
>PUGI020000030.1:0-15564 GCA_008930755.2 Alatina alata | reverse complement strand
GGTCATAGATACTAATAAAGGATGGCAGGATAGTATATTGGTACTAAAATGCAGAATTTTGTGCCTCCTGTTTTTTAAAATCTGTTGTGTTGACTCTTATTTAGCTTTGAATAAACTTTATCATGGAGCTTGAAGAGAGAAATTAAGCTGGAAAACCGGGTCTGATGGAGAACAAAACCTGTGTACAATTGGACGTTGAGTAACCTGGTTGAAACAGGCTGTTGTCATTTCCTTTTTCTTTCACCCCCAACATTTGAATAAAACACTTGACAAAACAATGACTAACTATTCCTGGTCGAAAAGTGTTCAATCTAAGTTTATATCTGCTTTACGCATGAATGCCACTCGAGGGGATATCATCAGTGTATTAGAAATCTCCTAGCTGCAGGGTTTTTTTGCTCAGGCAAGATCAGTCGTGGTATGAATATTGGCAATTGCTTCTTACCTTTCCTGTATGCCTTTGCAGTACACTACTGCCATCAAAAGAGTACTAAAAATAGAAAACAATAATAATGACGTTATATAACGTTCATTTAGTGCGCTTAGGACAAGAGAATGTGAAATGTGAAGCTTTAGCATACGCTCGCAATTAAATGCTAACGTTGGTGAGACATGATGTACCATCTTGCCACACGACTGGTTCATGCAAAGGTGTTTGGGAAATCAAATTAAACGATACATTTAAATCCTACTTGTGATTGCTACTTGTATGTTTCTCGACGTCATGCTGTTAACCCTATTTGGGATTAGCTTTTTATGGACGATAAAAGGACAGGAGTGTAGTGGAATAGAAACTATTGTACTAATGTCCTGTACAATAAAAGTCTGGATTACCAACAACGCTTTCCCCATGCAAGCATTTTTTTCGTGAAATCAACAGAAAGCTGGCCAAATTTGGACCAAACTTTTAATTACAGTGCCCAAACAAGGGAATAGGGAACGACTTTGTTGCACGTGGCTGGAAAGATTTAAAATAGTTCTTAAGATCGTGGTAAGTTTCGTTTCGTCTAAATTATTTCCTGGCGTAAGCGTACATATTGGTTTGTGTCCATAGGAAAAACTTCTTAACTTATTTTTGAAACGTTGCTTATCATAAATGAACCAAGTATAACATCGAATTGGCGGGGCGTTTATGAGTATATTTAGGGCGTTTAGTAGCGGGGCATTTAAAAATGGGAGGCATTTATAAAACTAAAAAAATACTGTTCCCTAAACAAATATTATCCTGGCAATTTTCCATGGTTCAGGCAAGGTAAAACTATCGAATTCAGAAATATCATTGACGTTAATTTTATCATAGCTCTCCTCAAAAGTTAGTGCATCTTCTTTCTTTTGTATTTTTTTATCTTTCAATACAACTGTCCTGATGCGCGGGAAACTGGCTTCTAGGGGGTCCTTGTCATTGCTCACTCGCCCTTGTGGCCGTACATCATAAAGATAAACGTCGAAATTTTATTGTCAATTATGCCCGGAATACAATGAAAAAAGGTGAAGACTGACTACTAGAAGGGGGCCTTGTAAACTGCAGAGGAAAAGAATAAGAAACAGACTAGTGGCATATATGTACGTTTATTTAACTGACACACTCTCACCGAGTGATGCATCGGAGTGAGGATAGGGGATCGGCCTCTTTGGTTGGAAGGGAAAATTGTAAGATAACAGGGGGTAGAAATGAAGTTGATTGTAAAGTAAAGTGCACCGGATCCCCTGGTGGGTCCATGTGGTTATACTTTGGTGGAGTTCTGAATACGTTGAACGATTTGATTGATGTATTCTACTTCGAATGGTGGCTCGAATTTTAGCCGCCAAACTGGAGGGAAACTGGGGGTGTTGCTGAAGAAGAGACAGCACCGGGCGAGCCACAATGCGTATTTGAATAATTTGATTATATGGGTGAGTGACGAAGACCTTTGACAGGAAAGGCCTGGGGGATATCGACGGAAATTTAGGGTTTGCATGTTTATGGGAAGGGGCATTTGCGCAACGTGTTTAAGGAGGGGTAGTGGGCTCGTCACAACCTGGGTGACTGCACCACACGTTAGCACAGCGTGTTCAGTATCTTTTTTTGTTGACAGCGCGGGCACGCTTGTTGGGAGAGAGTCATGTATATTCTTTCTCCCTATTTGACTCCTTTAGAGTAACAGGATCGTCTTTCTCCGTCAAAAAGCAGTTTGCATTTGAAAAGCGTTTATTTAAATTGCTTGCTTACTTGCTTAGATACTCAGGCCTATGGTGGCCCCTTGCAGCCTCTGATGCAACCTTTCCACTTCGTGTGATCCAACTCAGCAACCTCAGCCATTTGCAAACACTGGCTTGAATCTATAGTGATTTGGTCCCACCATCGCTTTGGTGGTCTCCTATGGGGACGACGGGTGTTGAAAATTTGCTGGTAGGCCAGTTTCACTGTGCTGTCCTCCGACGTTCTGACAACATGTCCGAACCAGGAAAGGAGTCGCCTGCGAATAACACCAATAATTGTTCATTCTGCACCTGTCCATTGCCATATGATGTCATTTCTGATTCGGTCGCGTATGGAAACACCAACCATAGCACGAAGACAACGCATTTCAAACACAAGTAGAAGATTCTCCTCCACTTTCTTTAGCGTACATGTTTCCGAAGCACGTGTCGCAAATTGGGAGGTAGGACCCTGTACACTCTGTACTTCAGGTGAACACTGATGTCCTTGTTTGTCTACACCTTCTTTTTTAAACGACCAAAACTACATGCTGCCAGGCTAATTCTTCTTCTGATATCGTCTGTGGTTCCTGGCACTACCAAGGAAGACATATTTGTCAGTCTTTTCAACTTGTCCACTGTCAATTGTGTGCAGCTGAGAGGAGTTGGACAACACTCTGTATTTAGTACGGTTGATCTTTAGCCCCCACTCTTGGCAAGCTGCGACAAATTTATTTGTGGAAAACTGAAGCTTCTCAAAGATGGCAGAAATTAAGGTGGTGTCATCAGCATATCTGATGTCAATCGCCACATCAGGACGTAGTAAAGAACTGGCATCAAAACTTGTAAGGCCAGTCATTCATAACAACTTCGAGGAATATGTTGACTAAAACGGGAGATAAAAGACAGCCTTGACACAAACAAACTTCTACCTTGAACCAATTTGTTATTTGGTTGTTTATAATAACTGCACATTCGGAATCGTAATATAAATTCTCCACGACTGAGACTATGTTTGGGTCAATTAAATTAGCTAACGTAAAATAGGGCCATTTATTGGAGAGAAACGTTTAAAAGTAGAAGTTATTAAATGTTCTACCGTAATCAATATCACAATTATGCTGGCAAACCACCTGTCGTCAATAATAGTAGGGTTCCATGGCAGGAAAAGGTACCTCAAGATCGAAATCTCTTAGGTAAGACCTGAGACCACTTTATGCGCGTACTCGCTTGACATGGATTAACTTAGCCAATAGGCGTCCATTCTAAGGCACAGAACATGCTCTCGCAAAGACACTGTGAACAGATGTTGGTAAAGAGTGAAATGTCTTTCATTACTTTACTTACTTATTTACTTATTATTACAGTAGCGTGGTCTTCATCTTCAAAATCTCGACAAATAATCCCCGTAAATTCCTTGTTCTGTTTATTATCAGTCATTGCAGTTTTGCCTATTAATATCACTAATTCTTTCCAGTCATTCAATCTATCTTCTCTGCATGTTATTATTTTACCATAAACAAGCTAGTTTTTCTAGCTAGTCTTTATCTATACGGACAATGTGTCTGCAACCTAAGACGGTTTTTTTCTTGAGATAGTTTAAAGGTCTGTAGCCATTGATACTGTATAGATAGATATTGCTACATACAAATGCATGGCTCAGTCTCCCTTTCTATGCCTTTCTCACAGAGACTCCTCGGTGGCACATTTTCCGTTTTAAACCACTTTTACGCGACCCAACGAAGCAATCGGGGGTCTACTGAACATTCAGTATTCTAGTATTTATGATTGAGTGGATACCTGGTTGCTACATCGTTAATTGGAACCGGGCGAGAATACTTACCACATGCAGACTTAGCAGTAGGAACATAGGGTTGAAAACGCACAAACAAAAAGTGTTTTTTCGGTCTTAATTGAAGTTAAGGCGGGTCCACGAATCGTTCGCCCAGACGAGCGAATCGGCGAATAATTCCTCTGAATGAGTGAATACCATTCACAGCCGTCGGGGAATAGAACGTCGCAAATGATCGTGGCCTTATCCAGGAGACAAGTACTGTTGATTTTTCTGAGGAGACGCAAGATAACACTGAAGAAAAAAGAGTGGGAAAAAAGGCAAAAGGCGAAAAGAGGGGAAAAAAAGGCGAATTTCATCTTTTGGTCAGGGAAGCCACAATTTTGGACAGAGAATTCTTTCATAGTCAATACAGGATGCTACAAGCAACTTCAGAATTTCTACTGAGCTGTGTGACTCCAGCAATAAAAAAACAAGACGCAAACAGATTCAATAAGACCAAACGGTTTTTTTGTGTTACTTAACATTAACGAAAACGTGCCTTGTGGAAAACCATAACCTCTTGGAACATTTCCATTTGTCGTTCAAGGCTACAGTTCACAGAGCTCAGCACGCCAGACATCAGAGTTCACAGCTCAGGAGAATCGTTGGAACAAATCCGCGAATGGAGTTCTGGCTGGTTCTTGTGTTTGTGTTGTCAGAATGCAATTCGCCCATTCGAGCGAACGGGCGAATGAATTGTGAGCCAGACTTTCGAGAGATGCACCTTTGAAGTTAGAGAGATGCACCTTTGAAGTTAGAGAGATGCATGACACCTCCTTTTAACCAAAAGGCCAATATTTTGACGGTCTTCGTAAGTAAGTACGTACGTAAGTGAGTAAATAAGTAAGTAAGTAAGTAAGTACTTAAGTACATAAATAAGTAAGTAAATAAATTAAGATGTTTATAAAGTTCGCCATGTTAAGTGAGGTTAAAAATCCATAAAATAAACATACAATGTATGTATGACAGCATTGAGAATGGTTTTTAACAGAAAAGCTTCTGCTCAATTTTAACTTGTTTATTTTATGGTTTACTTACTTATTTATTTGTATGTTGATAGCATTGAGAATGGTTTTTAACCGAAAAGCTTCTGCTCAATTTTAACTTGCTTATTTTATGGATTTTTAACCTTAAATAAATTAAGTGAGTAAGTAAAGAAGCAAGTAAGTAAGTAAGCAAGTAAGTACGTACGTAAGTAAGTTCGTACGTAAGTAAGTAAGGACGTAAGTTAAGTAAGTGAATACGTTAATAAGCAACGAGGCAAGCAAGCAAGTAAGTAAGTACGTAAGTGAGTAAGGAAACAAGTGACTACGGAAGGAAGGAAGCAAGTGAGTAAGGAAGGAAGGAAAGTACGTAAGGAAGTACGTAAGGACGTACGCAAGGAAGTAAGAAAGTACGTAAGTGATTAAGTAAGCAGGTAAGAACGGAAGGAAGCAAGTAAGCATGTACGTACGTCACTACGTGAGTAAGGAAGTAAGGAGGTAATACTGCAAGTACGTAAATTAGCAAGTAAACAAGTAAAGAAGGAAGGAAGGAAGAACGCAAGTAAGTAAATTAGCAAGTAAGCAAACAAGTAAGTAAGCAAGTACACAAGTAAGGAAGTAATTAAGTAATTCAGTAAATAAATAAGTAAGCAAGCAAGTAAGCAAGCAAGTCGATAAGTATGTAAGCAACGAAGTAAGTAAAAAAGCATATAACTAAGCATGCAAATAAGTAAGCAATTACGTAAGTACGTACACGGGTAAGCAGGGAAATAAGTAACTACGTAAGTTAGTAAATATGTGAGTACTTAAGCTGGTACGTGAGAAATTAGGTAAGAAAGCAGGTAAGTAAGTAAATACGCAAGTGCGAAAGTAAATAAGTAAAAGAGTAAACAAGCACCTTAAGAAGTAAATACGAACGTGCATAACTTTAGATCTTTACGTATGTACGTAAACAAGCAAACGTGTCGTGTCTTATTTAGTGTTGATGTAATTGTTGATTGACCTACAACAACAACTTACCATAGATCCTCTTTCTGGGTCCACAACAGCAGGCTTTACTTCCATTCCCATTGTACCTAACAATACAGGCCAAATTCTGTCTTAAAATACACAAAAACGTACCTGGATACAGCAACTACTACGCACATTTAAATGTCTTGGAACATCCGTCACCAGATCTTAGACATGGTTTGATGCGTATCTCGGGCACAAGCGAAATTTAAGTCCTTACATTTCCACAGACGATCAATTCATATCAAACCATGCCGAACACGAACGAAAGATTTGGCACTTGACTGGTGAAGGCAACCTCCGTTTGAAGAACATACATACTGTAAGTTGACTCTGAGAGATTCTTGGTACTCTCTCTTTTTGGTTCGCTTTACTTCAGTTCGTGAGAAGTAGGATGCGCTTCCACGGACGCAGCACTGAGCTAGTGGCAGTAGGCCCTAAATGCACCGTCGTTGGATTAACCAGTCAACTTGTTTGAAAGAGCACAGTGACTTAAACACACGACTACTACGGCCACACCCTCAAGGAACCTAACGTGCCACCTCCATGTTACAAACTGAAGGTACATTTTTAACACACATGGTCAATACGACCTCTAAGATTGCTTCACTTCTTTCGTAGCGTCATCGAACCGATAGTAATGTGGAAATACCTGCTATCAAGGAGCTACCACCACAGTTTTGTTGCCTCATACAATATTGTCAAGTGAGTAGTCTAATGTCATAAGCCCAGGAATTTCAACAGCTGGTGTCAGTGATTGCATACAGACCTATCCCTTCAACATATTATAATTGATTTGATATAAATATCCAGACATTGGAAACAGACAAAACTTTCCAAACATATGGAAAACAAACATTGCTCCGGCCGATGGCGAACTTCTCTTTACCTTCCATATTCTTTTAAATGCTCTCTGAAGTACAAACACATACATCCTGAGATATAAGTGTTTATGTCATGAATCGCCAGCTTTTTCTCAGCCACGTTTCGAGCGATCCTGATGGTACCCTGTTTTAATTTCTGTGATAAGCCTAGTTAAATTTAGGGGTTGAACAGTTTCAAAACGACGCGTAAACTCTGTTCACACAACAAAAATAAAAACACTGCCTGACGACGAGGAAAAGATCTCTTGAGACGCAGCATTGAATAATGGAATCAACTGAGTACATGTTCTATTCAGCCATGGGAATATAAGGTCCTCCTCTTTCGGAGAAGTCACTTGCAGGCTTAACACTAAATGCGTAGCAATGGGTACGGTATCCAACAATAATAATTAGAGAAAGGCTGGTGTGTTATTGACGGGTTAGGTTCACTGTAATTATTGGGCTTTCGATTGCGATCTTCGGTGGCTCAGATTGTTGAGTATTAGCACTGTACGTCGGGGATCCCGCGTTCCATCCCCGGTCCGAGTACCGTTCTCTTTTCATTTGCAATTTTCTCTGAATGAATTTAAATCCTTTCTTTATTAAGAAGAAGAAATACGTTGTTATCTTGGCAACGTTTCCCTATCCAGCTACCAAAACTTATACAAGCAATATCTAAATTTGCACTACCTACCTGTCCATATTCTCCCAAGCTGAAATGCAAAAAGAAGGCAAGGCGCACTGATTACTTCAAAATTTATACATACATGGAAGAGAAAACAAATTTGTACAATTTCTGCAAGCAATGTTACTCAATCCGCCGAGCAATGTTTTTTCATCTTCCTTGCAAATATTCGTTTATGAACATTTTATCTCTTGATAAAAAGAATGAATTATTTTTCTTCCCTTTACGAAGCAAGTTTCTTGCAAATCGGTAAGCATTACCTCGATGCAAGTGATGGGAAAATGATTATCGCAGCTAATAATGTTGATGCAAACAAACAATTTGACAGGTTCTCCTGTATCATTAACAGCTCTACCGAACGCCGACCCAAGTTCTGTAGGCTGAAATAACTAGAATTTCAGAGTATTTCACACCAGATTCGGCGGCAAAACAACTCTAAAGAGTTTAGGGGAGATAGGGTAAACGTTAGAACCACATGAGGGGTTTACAAACACGTCATACCTTTGCACGAGTACAGGGGCACAATATGTCATTTCCGAAAACTAACATTTTGTCATATAACAGGCTTTCTTTGAAGCTGACGATCAGGCTATACTACACTTTAGTTATTCCAATTGCTAAATATTGCTATTTGTAAAAGTCCCCCGTAAAAGAGCAGGAACAACTCCATGGGCATGTTTGGAGAACCATATTATCAAACAGGCTTATAAAATAGAATTTACAAAGAAACGTGACATGGCAGATCCCCCGAACGCTGGATTGACTATATCAAATACGACATGAATCTTCCCAAAACAAGTGCGGAAGAATAAACAAAGGACTCAGAATGTTGGAGGAATCAAGTGAACACAAAGTGAGCGAAGTTTCTATGCTGAGATATGCAGGTAAGTCAAGTAAGTCACGACAAGTTCACAATAGAAGTTTTCAAGTTGGCGACCGAATAGGAACAAAAATCATCGACGTTCTGCTTGTTAGACGTATTCGTCTCTAGTACAAGGTATTGGTAACAAAAATTGTAGTTCCAGCTTACATACCCTAATACAGAGTCTTGCTACTTAAGAATGCTAACAATTCCTTATCTAAAACATATATTCAGATGGCAATTTTGGAGGCTGCAGGAAACGAATCTATTCGTTAATAATCAGTTTTAATAATTATCATACCAATAATGTCCTCTGAAACGTGAGAGGGAAAAATTCTGAGTACTTACAGCATCACATTTAGAATCATTTAGTCGCGTTTCGTTACCAGGTTCTGTTATGATAAGAAGTTGATGGACAAAAATTAGGAAAGGTTAAATACAAATAAGCCACTGACACCTTCACTCATTTTTTGTGGATAAGTACTTGCTACTGCCGTTTTGCAGGTCTTAAACCAGTATTCCCCAAACGTTTCATGTCCGCGACTACCGCCATTGTGGATGTATGCACCTATGCCCCCTTTTCTGATCTACCGTACCTAAAAACACATTAAAAAGCCATTTGACATGCCTCGTTGTAACGTCTTGTTTTCTGCGTGCAATTACAGGCAGGATTGCCAGACTGGTGGTTTTCTCGCCAAATTTGGCTCCTATTGCTGGCTGGTGGCAGTTTTTCTAACTATTGGCGAGAGGAGGGCGGCGGATTCTCTAGCTATTTGGGGGTTTTTGGGGACAGGAATCAAAAATCAGCCAAAAAGATATTGATTTCCTGTTTTACAAAAATGTTTAATTTTCGATTTTCTACGTGAAATTTTTACTTTTTCAGTAAAATGTGACGACCATTGGCCAAAATTAGGATGGCTGACATATGTTCCGTTGCATGTTTCGGCAAAGATTACCGCAACTCTCAATCTTTGTGTTGGATCACCCACGCTTAAGAATGTCGTTCACCTGCATTATAGTCGTACTATGTTAATTCAAACATGCACCCGACCTCCACATATATTAAAAGTCAACTTCAGTTTATAGCTAATTGATCACTTGCAACTGCTTTTCGGGTCCCACATCTTCATTTCTTCAAGATTTTTTCGGGGGATCTTTTGGAAATATTTGGTCGGTTTTGGTCTTTTTTTGAATATAATTATTTGGCTGTTTTGGACTCCTTTCGGAAATATTTGGTTGTTTTGGGCTTCTCTTGGAAATACTTGGCAGGTTTTGGGCTCCTTTTGGAAATATTCGACAGGTTTTGGGCTCCTTTTGGGATTTTAGTTGGCAAGCTGGCTGTCTAGCCATCTGGCAACCCTGATCTGAGTCCGTCCACCAAAGATTTCGGATTGGAAATACAGTATAGGACTGGCTAATTTCACACTTCCACTGGAACAGAATGTCTCCGTAGCCTACATAAAACTGTCTTCAAAGGCGGTTCCCGAGGGAATAACTGGGGTGAATGGTTACCGTCCTTTTGAGGTCAAAAAATTAATAACTTGCCAAAAAACCCTAACGCTCAAGGCGCTGCGAGACACTGATTGGAACAAAAATTACAAAACTACTTGTTGATTCTTTGAAATTCATAGTCACAAAATCTATTTTGGTGCAGATCGATCACGACGTGATCAAACATCCCTGGCTCTGCGAGTCAGTGCCTAAAATAATTCTGTCAGTGTGGCTCACAGCTCTCCATGGGGCCATGGTTCCTCGTTTAGGAACTGTGGTTCTGAATCTGGCAAGAATACTTGATAAGATAGGCGTTGAGCTTCGATCAAGAAACCTTGCTCAGTATCTACCAAATCTATAGCATTGCACATTAGAACAACAACAAACACAGTCTGGCACAGCTATTTAGATATCCATTAAACCCAGGTTTAAATCCGCTGACTACGGTGTATATAGGGGCTAAGAATAGAAGCTGCCTTACTTATTACACATCTTCTTGGTGGGTTAGCATACACGTTTCCCTTCCTTATTGCACTGTCTCTAAATCTCTCGCATCAGGTCTGCATGTCAGATACAGTTCTCTTTGCTCCAAAGTATGTCCTGATCAGTAAGTTTGAATTTCCAATAAACAAAGGGTTGCTGATCAAACACAATTGTAGTAACATTCCCTAAGACCATATACGCAATCATCAAAATTTGTAGAATCATCACATTGGTAAAGATTGCTGCAACAGCACTCCAGGAAACCTGTTACCTTCACTAACTTATTTCTTAGATTCCCTAAGAGAAGGACACTTGCCTTGATCGTACTCATGAGAAATTTTTCCATTATTATTGCTTCATTTTAAATACTTATTTACTTAAAACTTTAACGTTCGTTGTTCCGGGTTCTCAGCATTGGATGGGTGCTGACCTTCCTCCAGCTCTCTTGGTCTGATACAAGGTCCTCCGTGATGTTCAAAACTCTCATGTCTGCTTTTGCAATGCCAAGCCGTGTTTTCCAGATCTTCCTTGTTGTCTCATTCCTTTAATTTCAGTCTCTTATGGTTGCCATCTCCTTCCTCTCTTCTTTTCACAAGGCCGAACCATCTCAATCTTCCAGCCCTCATCACATCACAAATCTGGAGCAGTTTGTAACTCTCAGCTACTTTGGCATTAGGGGCTCTATCTTGCAGTATGATACCTGACATATACAGGAGCATGCATCGATCACAGCTAGCTAGGTTTCTCTCCAAGCGCAGCTCATACACTCTGGCGCGGCTGGTTATGTCAAATATACACTTCTATTCTTTAGCCTTATCAGTCATACGGATCTACATTGAGTTCGGCCTGGTTTTTCAATTTTAATTTTAATGTAAGGATCACTCAATATCATGTTTACTTACCAACTGTACATAATATTTCCATTTTCTCAGTCTGGAGAAGAAACAATAAGGATGATCATAAAACAAACAAAACATCACCAACACTGCATTGACAGAAGCGCAAATAGCACTGGAGACTGGTGGAGGTTCAGAAATCACACCATTGATGCAGGTCTGGCAATCTAACAATTGCTTAAAATAAGAGATACACACATTCACGAGAAAAATGGAAGAAATGCACAAATAAAGGGAGACAATAAGTTTTTAAGTTACTTAACAAAATAGTCATTTTTGAGCTTATACATAGACATACTTATGAAATATTCTTATGCTGTCTAACAGTTGCAGATTTTCGTATCTTTAATTTCCTGGTATCCATTTGCAACGTAAGATGCGCCAGGCTACATACTCGTGGTTGCCAAAATACCAGGCTGTCACTTAATCTAGGAATTTTTGAAGAGAAGACTCAGAGTCAGGAGAAATTACTGAAAAATTAAGAGAAAATCCAAAACCGGGAGAGACAACTACAAAATCAATAGAGAAAGAGAAAGCACCCAAAACTGGTGATTTTCCAGTGTAGCTATGTAGTAGGTTTTACTCAAATGTGAGCTGACTACCATCAAGACAGGACAACATACTGAAAAAGCTGCAAAATCAAAATATCTCCACATTACGGCCCAAATGGAAACAAAAAAGGTAAGATATGACTGAAAAACAATAGCTATAACATACAGAAAATAATAACTGTTATAAAAGGCAGCATACCTCTAAATCAAATGAACAGATATTTAAACCCACAGTTATAATAATTGATTCTGCATTTTTCCTTGGCAAAACTGTAAATGAAAATAAGTAACAACATTTCAGCATTAAAGGGAATAAAATGGGGAAAGTTATGCACATTAAATCTCAAGTGTTGGCTAATTCTGGCAATAAAACCAGTGCCATTTCGGCTGTTTCATCGATATCTGATTTGCTTAAAATAGAAAGGATACAGTCCAAATTCTGATCATGACATAAATGCACGAACAAGTGCCACCCCAAAATTTTCTGATTTTGTGACTCCCTTGATTATGTGCACACCAAATGCCTCCCCACATTTCAGGGGCAATGGTTTTAATAATTTTCGAAGAGCATGGAGAAAAACCAGTGAGGACTTAATTAAACAATCATTTAAAGCTTGTGCTGTGGATGTCAACATCAATGGATCAAAAGATAGATTAATCGCTTCAAGAGGACCCTATACAAAGATTTGGAAAGCTTCTGCATTGACTAGAAATACAGCAAGATCAAAAACTACATGGGAATCCTTTTACTTGATACACCATCCATCCATAACAGAGAAGTTAAGAATTTCCTGTTAACTGAGTCTGATGCTGACAAAGGCAAATAGGATAACACATATAATGCAATGCTTAAATACAACACAACTTTTGTTTAATCCTATACAGTTGTTGAGGTATATTAGGGCTCTCTATTTTATTTACCTTTGCCACATAAGTTTATAACTTAAGTCAAGTTTTTGGTCAACACACTTGAATAAGCACTCCTCTTATACGTGCCCCTCAGGTGCTTGTTCAAGGAAACAAAACAGATTATTTTCTTGAGTAGAAGCCATCACTAAATAGAAGCTGCATTTATTTTGATAAAAGAAAGTCATAAATTGCATCCTTGAACAGAAGACACAGTTGTTAGCACTCTGATGGTTCTGTTCATTCTTCTTTTCTTTCATGGCTTATTTGAATTCAAAATAACGAGACCTTCTCTCTGTTCCTGCCATTGTTAAACACTAAATCTGATAGAAGAAAAAGCATTACTTTCAGAGCTCTCACCAAATAATAACACAAACATTGAAGCTATTCCAATTTTAATAATGCACTGTTCTTGGGGAAAAGAGTAAAAGCCACCAATAAATAGAAGTTGCACATTTTTGTTGAAAAAATTATAGAAACTGTCTCCTATTCAGGAAAATACTGTAATTTTAGGATGGCATATCAGTGTTGTACAGTTGTAGCTAGGATCCTGAAGTTCAACAATGGTAATTGCAAGTCTAGCTCTCTCCTAAAGGAGCTGGGGTCAAGGGGCCATTCTGAGCAATATTGTTGGGTCTGGGGCTATGCTCCAGGAGCTTGCACCACTGCAACATTTAAAAGACCAAAAATGCCCTCAGTATCCATCAAAAACAGCAAAAGTAGCCAAGAAAAAGTATGCAAATTCAAGGTCGTATTTGATTGGGGGTCCCCTAAAATTATTCATCTTGTCGATTCATGGATACTTGCTTCACCTTCACTGTTGATTAAGAATAAACAGCAGGGAACAAAATAATTTTGAAACCTTTTATTTTACATGTGTCCGCTGTTTGATTCGACGAGGAGTTGCATAATTATTATCTCATGATCATTTACATTGAATGAATATTCCTTGTGTAGTTTTCTTTCTGTCTATTATGCAATTAGATTATCATTTCTGTTTGAACAATGTGACACTGTCAAAACCGCTAGCATGAGTTGTTTGCAGGGATTAGAAGATGCACTGTTGGCAAGGGTATTATCATACTTAACTGTTAAGTGGAGGCTTGACTCTGAAGAATTTGGCTAGTTGTGACTTATTTTCTTGCATTTTGTTCAATACTGAAATGCTTTGAGATTCCTCCCAAAGGTACCCACAAGAACAACTGGGAAAAATGTAAAGTAGCGGTTTTTCAATTCAATCCAGTTGCTTATAGCAGCCCATAAAATTGGTGTAGCGGCCCTGGAAATTAGCATAGCAGCCCATAAAATTAGCATAGCTAATTTTATCTCAATACATGTCAGAGCTCAGTAAGAATCACTGGCAAGGTGTTAAACCAGGGGTCTCAAACTTGCAGCCCCATCTTAATCTGAAAGATCAATGTTAGTGTGGCCTGCAAAATTGACATGATGAAACTTGTTGTATGTGGAGCTGAACAAACCAATCATGGTGGGATAAAGGGCTCTGGTGGGCGGTACATTGGTCAGGCTGTCTAGTGCTTCACCCATTCATTTATTCATGCCTCCAGTCTGCTGGGCAGAGAAGCTGTGAAGCCGCTGACTTCGCTCAGTGCCCATAGTCCTCCACTGCTCTCAGCTCAGAAATGAAGAAGGCACTGTAATCTATGAACCTGCCTGTGTCCATGTCTGTAGCCAAGTTAAACCATAGACTGACTCCATGTGAAATCACATATTACAGAGCCCCAAAGATGTCTTTTTCAAAGCTTGCAATGAAGAGAAAGGTTGGTGATAAGCACAGACAACTTAAGGAAAAGTGGGGAGTGCAATATGTTTTTGTTGAGCACAGGGGCGACGTGTCTTATTTGCACTGAAAAAGTTGCAATGCAAATGAAATACAATTTGAAATTTCAATATACAACTAGACATGCTGAGGAGTACGAAAACTAACATGAAGATGAGAGAGCCAACCAGGTTGCCAGCCATGAAACACGTCTTCTGAGGCAACAAGATTTCTTTAAGAAAGCAACCAAAGAGAATTTTCCAGCATTCAAAGCTAGCTATGTTCTTAGTAAGATGATTGCCAAAGCAGGAAAGCCATGCACAGAAGGTGAACTTGTCAAAGAAAGCATATTACAAGCTGCAGATATTGTCTGTCCAGAATAGAAAGGTCAGTTTAACAACATCAGCCTTTCTGCCAGCACCATGACAGAGCACATTTCTAACCTGTCAAGCAACATTTATGATCAACTGTGTAAGAAAGCAAAATGTTTCAGTGTATATTCAGTGGCTCTTGATGAGACTACAGACATCACTGACACTTCCCAGATTGTCCATGGTGTTGATGACAATTTCGAAGTGATGGAGGAGTTGCTCACAGTAATTTCAATGCATGGCCAGACTACCACTGAGGAAATATTTCACCAACTGTGTGATGCTATTGAGAATGCTGGTTTGCCATGGATGAGCTTAGTTGGAATAACAACCGATGGAGCCCCATCAATGACAGGGAGGAAGAACGGGCTGGTTAAAAAAACAAAACAAACTGGATGAGCAGGGTATGGAGGAGGTGATGGCTTTGCACTGCATTATCCATCAGCAGGCCCTTCGCAGCAGATGCCTGAAGTTTGACGATGTGATGCCTGTCTTTGTGAAATAAATCAACCAAATGAGATCCAGGGGCTTAAAGCACAGAAGGTTCTCTGCTTTTTTAGAGAAAATGGAGTCAGAATATGGGGATGTGCTCTACTTCACTGAGGTACATTGGCTCATCAGGGGAAATGTATTGAAGAGATTTTTTGAGTTGAGAGCAGAAGTAAAAGACTTC
>PUGI020000027.1:0-16212 GCA_008930755.2 Alatina alata | reverse complement strand
TCAAAAGAGCGCCTCTCTCGAATTAGCGCCCCCCTTTGAGAACCAAAAATTAAATAAGCACCCCGGGCGCTCACTCGAGTAAATAGGGTATACTCTCGGGTGCCCAATACAGGAGGGGAGACGATTAACTTTCAAAAAATTTTCCCACCCCGACGACCCTTATTACAGCCCCCCGTTTATTACCTTTGGCAAAACAGTGTCCAGGGCTCAATATGATTTTTTGCCCATTTATGAACAATTTCAAACAAAACTATGTTATTGCTCGTAACAGCGTTGAGAAACACGTTCAACAATTCCAGGAGAAAGGAGAAACGGCATCAAATGAAGAAGAACTGCAAGAGGAGGGCAGGCGAGGATGACGTTCCGAACTTGATTGAGAATTTGTTTGATGAGGGACGGGTTTTTTTATGTTCTTATATTGTATGTTCCTTGAAGAGTTCTAGCATATAAAATGCACTTGTCTCCTTACATGACGTAAAACCCCGTTGCTTTAGGAATTTCTGCCCCCCCCTTTATTATGACCCCCCGCTTATTAATTTTGTTAAGATTCCCACCCCCTGTTTACTAAGACCCCCCTTGTATTAGGCACCTGAGAGTAGGTGTCGTGAGACTACGAATACAAAGATCATGGAAATCAAAGAGAGCAGATTTAGGAACAGGCAAGTAGCCACTGGGAGGCACAGGGGAAAACTACCCCCAAATCTTGATGTGTGCCCCCCTGATATCACTATGCAGAAAGAAATGTTTGTTGGGTTTTAAGACTTCCTGCACAAATAAGAGATGAAGAGAAAATGTAGAAAAATGGCAGATGAACATTTCTTCGCAATGTTCAATTATGAATACTCTTAAGTACGCTTGACACTACATTTTCTGAAACAAATCATAATTATATTATATTCTCCTCACATCACAAATTTTCGCGGTCAAAAGTTTCAATCCTAACACAATGTTTGTGATCATGATAAACCGCCGTACTGTCAAGATCGTGATGTTTAGTGACATTTTATGTAGGGTTAGCTTTGTCGACGTCATTTTGCTCTTCAAAATTTCCAAGAAGAATTTAGACACGGAAAAAGTCCTTGGACGTCTTCTTGAATAACATCTCTGAAAGAAAATTCCCTCGGTAATAACCACCGTAGATTTCGGAAATACATTCGACTCAACGGATACGCTTATTATGTGGATGATACTATGGCACACCAGGAAAGGTCGTGGCACTAATGAAATGAGTTTATGATTGTAGTTCTTCGTACGTCAGAGGCAACGCTATGCTAAGCAAGGAATTCGTCACAGCAACTGGAGTCCTTCAAGGAGATACGTTAGCTTCATTCCTGTTCATAATCGTCTCGGGTTATGTGATGAAGAGGACCTCACCAGAACAAGACCGGCAGTCGCAAACTGATGTCTTAACAGATCTCGATTTTCCAGACATTGTTTTACAAGCAGTTCTGATTTATTAACAGTTTTTCATTTAGTATATTTTTCAATTTGGCGATCAACTAAATTTGACCAATCCCAAGTAAACTTTCACAGTAAATCCCCTTGCCATCTAAACAGTGCAACGCATCTGACTCGATATCCAAACCCTCCAACATAAACCCTCTAAGACTGACTGGCCTGTAACCTAAAAACTAAAAGCGCGCTGAAATACAGCAAAAACACAGGTTTGTTAACAGGAACGACAAGACTGTGTAAATTTAACATCACAAACTGTAACATAACAGAAAGTAACAAAACCGTAACAACAAACTAGCATCATGTACAATATAAGTATAATCAAGCCTACTATGGCTACAACTTCTAGCATCAGACAAGAATCGGTATTATCACGGCTGCCATGAGGTAACATACAGAGAAGATATACTTATCACACACCGGATGCGGTCCTGGCTGATACAACTTCACACCATGCGTACGCACAGCAATGGCGGTGCTCAATGGTATGATACTTTATTAGAGCACAAACCACATAAAGACCGGATACCCTTTCTCACATCACCAACGGAGCCCACTGGGAACTTAAGATTGGCCCTCTGGCTTAAAAGACAAACATAATAGTCACTCCACCAAGGCGGTTCTTGGGTGCCGTCCTAGTAAAAGACGCTATCACCGATTGGTGGAATAAAATTTCTTGCCAGAACAGTCAGTCAAGCCCAGGGAAATCCCACTAAACCAGTGGAAGTTCCCGTCTGGAATTTTGCAAATTTTTACCCCAAATGGCCCGATTGTATAAATTTTGACTTCACTGAAGAAAATTTGGTATCTTTCTGTTACACAGTAACAAATAACAGGAAAATATACACGAAGCCAGATACTTGAGCAACGTTTAAATCATATGTACATCGTCCAGCTATGCCCATTACGGCAATAAAACCAAACAGGCTGTAAAGGCCATTCTAACCTAACACTGCTAAAGCAAAGAACGGAGCACCAGGGGCACATGCACTCGTTGTACACTCAAGCATATCAAACGTTAAACACATTTATGCCCATATGTTCAAAACACTTAAAACCTGGCACCCTCAATAAGGGTTAATAACTAAAGATAAGGTACAAAAATGTTTCACAAATGCACCATCATATAACGTCTACATAAAAAACTGACAGCACGTTTTGCTAGGAGTCTGAGAAACAGTTCGATAATGAACTGCTTCTAAACTGTGAAAACTCAAACCAAGAGCACTTAAGTACAGTGAAGAACGCAAATACTAGGAGTATAAAAGGGTTCATTCTAAACCCTAATAGCCCTAATTTACGACACAAAAAATGTTTAACACTCGAGACTTGAATACGTCATAGCACAAGAACTCATGGCAGCGCATGATACTATCGAAAATGTAGCCAAGGATTTTCGAGCTGTATCAAGAAATTCATAGCTATCCTCAATATATAATATCAAAAATAAATGAGACAGGCTAACACAAACATAGCCATAATATAATTTTACTAAAACCAGGTGACACAGCTAAGAAACTACAGCAATAGGGTTTCAGAAGTAGCGTAGCGACTGACCCAATTGAGCCGGACCGATGATAGTTCGAATGCAATACCATAGCCTATGCAAGAATACAATGCCACTCCTCGGAGTTTCTAGTGCATGATGGACTCTTGTAAAGAGAATCGGTACTTGATCAACAACTGGTAAAGGTACAGAACTACAATGTGCGAAGAACCTATGATTCAACGTTATTATAAGTTCCTTGCTCGGAAAATGCTGCTGAGGTTAATAGGTTCCGTGTGGTATGTAAGAGAAAAACTACCGTAGAACTTCCTAGACTTTCCTGGCACTTGCAAGTCTGTAGCATAGTTAATGCTACGACTTAAGTTGGTATACGAGAACAAGAACAACACGTTCGTCAGCAGACAGGAAATCTGGAAACCTCTAGGGTAGTTAACCTTTTTTCTTTCATACCATCCTACGTGTCAGTGAGAGTGCAGAATCACTTTGTGAGCCCATTGTTACAAGACGTACGAGGCATTATATAACAGTACGTTTTTCCTGACAAACGCTTCATCACAATAACCTTCAATAAATAAAAGGGCCACATGAAACACTCACTGTACACCGTGGGCGCGAGTGTCGTCATGACTGCCCATTCAAGTTTTTGATCAAATATGAAATACTTCATTGTGATTTTAAATTTTATAGTTTCAATTTTAGGCAAAACAAACTTGTGAAGCTTAAAGCATTTCCTATTGCCCCGATTCCAAACTACTGAAACAATACCGACGACTGCGAGCAGCTGCCAGTACGAGTTCAGTTTCTGCTTCATTTACTCCGTTCCTGACTGAGCTCACTAAACAACAAAAATGACCGACCTAAAGGCTTACCACAAACTTTGGGAAGTATCATACACAAAAGTAGCTGCACGGGGGAGGAGCTATGGTGTTTGAAGTTAATCAGTTATGCAAATTTAATTGTAAAAAATCCTTAAAACATGTTTAGCATAATGCTTCTTTCTACAAGTACCAGAACTTGGTATCGGAAAGGGAAGTTTTCCCACTACACAAATACTTACGATATCAGGCCATCAATAACATAGACTACGCAGCCACTTTGTGCCAATTCTGCACTTTGGGTGCACTATTTCGGTACATAGAACCTACCCCAGCAACATTGGCAGACAATTTGGGTAGGGTGAAACAGGGGAAAGCAGTCATTGTCCCCACTGAATTCTACGAAAATTCTCACCAGCCTGTACGAGGTAACACTAGCATTTACAAACACATGGATCTCTGGCACATTACGATCTATCACCCTCACCTCAAACGTCCACCCTTTTCTAGCAGCAAGGAACAAATGTGACCGACCTTGACACAACCAAGATATTTCTTTCTACACTTGCAAGACCCCGAAAGTGTCTCAAGGCATTGGAATTGCCATGACGTTCATCACATGTAAACAAAGCCCTTTCCCAAGACTGGACAATACATGTCCTACTCATCAAGGGGGGCGCGATCTCTAAAAGAACATGTTTGCTGTTGAACGAAAACTTACATCGCTTTCATATATGTAAATATAGACTATACACAAAAGAAGCTCAAATCTCGTATGATAAAGTTAACTCTACACGGAATAAAAGTTGATATGCCGGTTGTGGAATGAAGATCTATGAGATCTAGAAATATAGACTGACCATCATATCATCCTAAGAACAAAATGCATCAGCAAGATCTGAATAGGCAGTACACTCATAAGATACACCAGAAAATAGAACACCTTGTCAGATCCACGTTGCCGCTTCATGTGGGTTGGGTGAAAGAATTTAGTACCGTTTTGTGAGCGTGATAGTGCACTTTGTATATAATAAAAGTTTTCAAAAAATTTGGCTTGTATTTGAGTTATGTCTCAGAAACTTGGTTTCTTTCTGATATCCATTGTGGACATAAGATTCTGGCATGAACGTAAAGACTATCACTGAGTACTTTTCACCATGGTAGCGATGGTCGCAATCGCCAAGCTCACAACGATTTCAGATATGGCCACTCGTGTATTTCGAAGGTCACAACCGCTACTACCGTCATGATCCCCAAAATAGAGGCGTTTTTTTCTCCAAAAATCAGGATCATCCCGATCATCACAATTGCTGCGGCAGGCAAGTTCCCCCTCTCAAGCATCGCCACGGTCACCGCATGGCGGAGATGGGAACGCTCCCCTTCTTGACCATCAAGATCACTACAACTATGATCTTCGCTTTCAATACGATTTCTGACATAGTGGTATTTACTTTCTCAAAGTCATAACCACTACGACCATCGCGCCTGCTGAGGTGTAAACTTTTTCTTGCTCCAAGATCAGAATCACCACGATCATAATACAGTTGTACGCATGTTTCCAAATGACCATTACGACCGCTGGTAACATTTTGTTGCGATGGTAAACATGTAACATGTAAACGAGGTTTCAATACCATAGTTGCTTTTAGAACTGAGCAGAGTGCCTATCACAAATCCGTTAGAATCCTTCCCTACCTTTACAGCTAGTACGTGTAAAGGGATAAGAAGCTACCATAACCACAACGTGGATCTGACTTCCTAAGCTTTGTCTATAAATTACAGCAGCGCACTTCATGCTTTCGTGCAAATCGATTGATCAAGATACGTAGTATCAGTAGGTATCTTACAACAACCAAGGGGTAACTGACGCCATGATTCACCAAACTAAAGACGGCCATTACTAACAATGCCTAACTATTGACGTGCTAATCACTGTGACGTAACCAAGACCAGGGATGTACAAACTTCTATGCTAGTAACATGTGTGCCTGGTCCCTAAAGATTCTCCTTCAAACGTAGACGCTAACACTGGAAGGCAGTTATCTGCAAATTTGAAACAATGACGATCAAGGCCCCTTAAGTCTCCGCAGAAGAAAATTTATTGCTCTTCTCCCAATATTACAGGCTACCGACGCGAAGTGGCCATAAGCACGCTTACTTTTGTCAATTAGTGGCGGGGTACCTAAAATATCCGGCAACAAAAATTATTTCATTTCTTCCAAACGTGTAGGCCTTTTAATCTTTACAGGAGGTCTAGCGCAACGCCAGCTCAAACACGGTATCAGCAGGCCTACTCTGCACTAGTGGTCAGGTAAAACGTGGTCCCATATTGTGATCCCAAGGATATAAAAAAAGAATCGTGTACCCCCAATATATGATGAGTGTGTGTGGCCAGTCCCTTCCCTTGTCGCCTTTAGCCGTCCCCTGCTAAAACCAGGTACATGTTTTACTGCTGGTTATGTACAGGGAGTTTTCTGGTTAAAAACAGAATAAGTAAAAAATATCGAATCAACCTTCTACTTGCTCAACTAGCTCTTTACAGAGTGAGCTAACTCGCCTCCCATTCTACGTGTATCGTATGGCATATGCTACGTCACAGCTTAGCACGTGTTCGTAAGAGGTAGAACCCTCTAACGTGCAAACACAACAAAACCTAACTGATAACGAACTGACCGTCCTTACGAATAGTGTAAAGGCATCACATCACAAATCAACTCAAACTAGAAAATTGATATACAAAATCGCAAAAGCACAAAAAACTAAAACCCGGGTGCAGAACAGGGGCTTCCAAACTGGGTGACACTTGAGATTTAGGTGCTAAACAGGTGACGTCTACAATATGGTGCACACTCGACAGCTCGAACTCCAAGTGGAACGAATCATTGGTGCGAGGTATCGAGACCATGATGTAGCAAGGTCAAAATAATATTTAAAGAGATCAAAGTTTGTTTGAGATATAAAATGTCTGATGCACCATGTGTAAAAGATACTGGGAGTTGACTGTGTTCAAACGTAAGAGTTCAAACGAATAACGGACTCAATGCCATACAAGAGGTGGCACGGCTGAGTGAATACGGAGTTGGATTCAGGACCCAAACACCATGAACCCCAATGATGGTATTCTGCGTGTGATTCAAGAGCTTTTAGTTCAAGCTCTAAAAACGACTTAACTCCCGGCGGCTTATCAAAGTCCGTATTCCTATACGGCCATAGAAAACATATTATACAACAGTTTTACTTTTGTTGCAATTAAGTACATACACAACCCAGGATCTGCGTTCCTGAGTCCCAAATGAACAGTTTGAAAGCCCCTGATGCAGGAGACCCTAGCCAGAATCACACTGACTTGCTAAACGTCGCGCGGATTCGAAGACCTTTTGCAACAATTCTTAAGCAACACTAACATAAAACCCAAGACTAAATTGACCTAGTGTACCACAATTTAATAATACACGACACCGATGAAAGAAAAGGTGCATCAGCACACTTACTACCACACCGACCAAACCAAAGTGTTCCCCCTAAGTACGCATGTGCACTACAAGTGATAAAAATGGTAAATCTAAGATTAGAAGGCCTATTCAAGTCAGTTAGATGTACGTATGCCTCGTTTTCACACATACTTACAAGTCCTAACGTGATCAATCGTCGTTATTACACGATTACTGTGAGCAAACCACCACCATCAAGGAATCAAGTCTACTTTTCGATTACTACTGCCTCAAAATTTTCTCGGCTTCAGAGAAATATACTACCAAATGAAACATACTGTACCACGGCAACGAAAATATATTAATTACATTGCTACCGAATTTAATTTTCTAAGAACAAGGCAAGGGCTTGGTCATGCCGAACTGATACAGAGAAACATGCTGATTCTAAGTAAAAATTTATGACAAATTTTAGAAAATTACTTTTCGCACGTTCAAAATGAAGATAGGAAAGCATTTTTATGTATACGGAGCATCACAGGATAGAAAGAGAACAATTTATACTAACAAGCGACAGAAAATTCAAGCAGAGGAGGCCTCGATGGCACAAGCCAAATTTTAAACAACAAGAACGACACATAGCAAAAAACATAAGACAAAACTCGTTAAGGAAGGGAGGTACAAGTTAACAACACGCTGGGCAGCAGGGATGGACTGTCGCCCGACAGACACGACATAACGGGCTGTGAAAACGATAGTGACTACTTATAAATATTTTCACTCCACAATTAAAATAAAAAAACAACAGACACGGTTACAGACAAAAAACAACAGTTTGACGAACGAACGACTTTTTTGACATGTTTGCAAATAAGATAAGTACAGATAGTTAACAAAATATTGAAAAACTACATAAATCGAACACTGAAGCAACAACCAATTATTGCACTCCTCTCCTCTTGTGTACGGTCTCCAAGAAAATTTAGTAGCCCCTTGATAACGGACTCGCAGCACCCACAATATATAAAGGGCTTTGACCTAACCATCGCTATGAGTCAAACCACAACCTACAGTGTAAGTTTTTTTATACAACTGGTATCAGTTAGAACAGCCTACGACAACTCGCTTTAACAAAACAGCATTGCTTCCTTAACTAGTTTCACATCTTCAGCCTTCAAGGTGACCATCGATAAAATAAAAAAAACTCCTGACGTACACCCGACTAATATTCAGTACCTATGACTGAACAGTTTAGTAATTCAAATTAGGAACTCTCGGAACAACTTACTATGAAGGCAATTTAAGATGTGGTAACACAATATGATATGGTATATAAATAGACTCGCAACAGCCAATCTGATTTCTCGAACTTTGAAGAAAACACTCGACAGAATACTTGAAAAAATCCTGATTTATATTTACAGGTAGAACTCCCGCCTTATCCCTAAAGAACGGGCACTTTTAACTGTCACGCGTACCAAAATCGAAACTTTGTCTAGGGCGGGGTTCCATAAATTTTGCCGACAGGTAAGCTGCTGGTGAACTGCGTACAAGTTGCGGGTAAATTGCGGGTAAACTGCGGGTAAACTGCGAAACCAGTTATCACGGCGCTAAGAACAGTATAATATTCTACTGTATAATAAAGTTAAACAAATTACATCCTCAAATGGACAAAAAAGAAATTAAAACCTAATTGAGTAAGCACCTACACGCGAATCACATCTTTATGAGAGACGCAATGATTGTGCGACAATTAACAAAATTTGAGATTGTAAAATTTAAAAAAAGGCCTTTCGTAAGTCTCGACTATAAAGTTGGAGACTGAACTGACCCGTACTTACAGCACACCCTGGGACAAATGAGAGTTTCGACATGGTCTTACAGATTTTTTATACTCCGCACCACGAACTATAGCTTTTACAGTGGCTGTTAGTAATGACTAACCCAATAACACTTAACAGGTATCAGGGAATAATTTTTGATTCGCACTGGTTCATTCCACTTTAGTGTACACCTAGATGTGCCTTTACGTTGTTTTGCTCATCTTGACCCAAACATTTTTCTTCATCAGTGTCTGCCCAAATGCTTACGTAAAACGAGGCTATTTGTTAAGGTGCATTAAACGTTTGTATGACATACAAACCCTATAAATCTGACGGCTTAAAATGGAGCTCTCAAATCCAGTTATTCTACTCCAAAATTGCGGCTTGACACTTCTTTTCCATCACAATAAGGCACACCATACCGGGATAAACAGCATTATTATTACATTCCTACATTTTCATCTTTCCTTTCCTTTTAAAGTGTAAACGAGTAAGATCTTATCGCATGTCTCCAAACATATTTAAAAGCCAATGTATCGCTTAGTTCTAAAACTGGTTTTGGGTGCGGTTCCTTCTTATTCCAAGATTTAATACTATTCAATCATTACATGAACATTGGTGGTACAGTTGCATTGCATGCATTTATCAAGTACAACTAGGTAAAAAGTTTACAGTTTCCTGAATTAAACTACGCAAAAAACAACAAGAAAACCCCCAGAAAATACAAATTATTACTACATTGAGAAGTAAGAACTGGATTAACAGAATAAAATAAATTATTTATGATGAAATATCTACTACAGATTTAAAATTTTGACTCCAATTGTTTCCTTTACCAAGCCCTCCACCTTCCTAACTACAAAACCTTTCCACGGAAATCGATCACCTTGTGCCACAGGGAAGAGAGTTTACCACGTGAATCTTTCACCGCTGCTCACAATTACATGTCAACAGCCACATTAAACTTTGGGCTGTTACCCAACCAATAGATATGTGGGATGTATTATCTTATGTTACTGCTGGACGTGTTTTTAGACCTAGTCACGACAGCGTACTAATCACGTTTGTGAATTTTTTCAGTTAGATATTATCCTAGAAACCATCATACCTATATATTTCTGTCTGCGAGAATATGGAGTGCTATATTTAACAAGCAGCAAACAAAAGTCCAACAACGTATCCAGCTTTTAAAGACATTTTTTGTCCTTTTATTCAAACAAACATCAAACATCTTCATCTGTGAATCAACTCCAGCATCTGAGAAACTATTAATCTTATTATATTAAAGAGTCTTTAAGAGCTATTAAATAGCCCAAACGTCAGCATGTGAACAAGACATTTCCTAGCGCATGGAGCTGTTTCCCAGCTACCAACATCTGCTGTGTTTACTTGGTTTATTATTTACAATATCCAAAACTTTTATCTTGCACATTTCGATATAAGTCTTCTCCATACGGCCGTTTCTCGTCAACTTGAATAATCAACGGCAATATTCTCGCTGATGTCCACTTGGTGACAACTTAAATAAAGCTACCCTACGCCCTTCAATTCTACAACAAAGGCGCGGCCCCCGCCTACAATCATCATATTCAACTCTCTTCCCACCTGAATTTAATAGTGCTTTAATTCCAACGCGAACTATTAACATACATGAACATCCCTTACATGACTAAAGCCACCCATCGATAGCGGCACTGATCACTAAGCTTAATGCACATAACAACATGAAATTCTATACTCGGCGAGCGTATCGATTGGTTGACACATCTGGTCACGTGATTGCTGGTTTCCAAAACCGTTTGCAAAGCATGCTGCTTTGTTTTTACAATATGTAGGGTGAGTGACGTATTACATTTCGGAAAATATCGATTTTTTTTCTTTACAACGAAACTACACAAGTAGGCAATTGCTACAGAGGAACATTTTCACCGTTCCTGGATGAAAACGGGCAATGTCACTGCCAGGAGTTTCAGCAAAACAGAACAAAAACCAAGTATTACATAAAACTGAACGAATGACAAGGGATTGTCGCTACAAAAATAGTGATAAGGACCTTTTATATTATATAACACTACTCATGCACCGTTACATCATCCAACTTTCCATAATTTACACCGACTTGTTGATGCCGACCTCCGTTTAGCCTTCCTCCGATGTCGGACAAGCTCTCAGAACGAGATTGATCACTTCCAGCTTGAGTGGTTTCTGAACATGTCATTGGACCACGATAGCGATCGCTGAGATAGCCAATCGGTTTGATTCCTGTAGTGCTATTTTGGGTCAAGCCTGGAGGTGGGGCCACGGTCCTCTGCATTGCGCTTGCGCGCGTAATAAAACTTCGGTCATCGTCTATGCATTGGTTTGAAAGATCTTTATCCACCATCCCCCAGCGATAACAAGATCCGGGGTCATTAGCTTTAACACTCTACAAAAACAAGTGTAAGTAGTTAAAAGTCTATGAGTTGAGGTAGCGGGTATTTTGCCCCCCGTGGTACATCATCTCGTATACTACTTATGACTTTAACTAAAATCGTGCGGAGAATGAACTCTTAAAACAGATACCGAATGGAGTTAACTACAATGATCGGGAATAACGTAGAGCATCTCAAAAGGGTAGCTACCATTGGGAAATCTACCGATCAATCATAGCGGCGATATTTACGAACTGTCTTCCCCGCTACCTACGTTCAGCAGCTCCGATGAACATCTAAACAGGAACCAAGTCAATGGGTAATTCATTAATTAATCATATTGCCAGTCGTTGGGAATTGCATTTTCGATTACCTGCGTTGAAAGTCTACCCTGCTGATCTAAACTGGAATGTTGCCACTGACCAATGCCGTGGCCAATCACAACTATGGCACGCCCGAATGGCGTAAGCTACGTCTGTAACACCGAGCAATCACTCCTAGGTATCAAATGACAAAAAATTACAGTCGATTTTGAGATTACCTATTGCTGTGTGCGGTTCTGTCAAGACCACATGGCCGGGCGTTAAAACACCCGACGAAGCGCGGCTTGGGTTCAATTAGTTAATTTTTTAAATACAAGAAACATATATACTTTTTGCATTCAACCCAATCGAGCCTCAAATGCCCAAAATATGTTTCTTGGTGGTCAAGAGGACGAAATGGTTCTAAGTGAAAATGGGGGCGGAAACATTCTATTTCTTTGATGGCTTTTAGAGTTAAACACTTTTTATGCCTGAAAACGTATTGACGATTGTTGCTTGTCCATTTGCTCTAAAACGAGGTTTTTGTGAGAACTGCTTCCAATTCTATTTCCGAAGATAAGCCTGTACGTGTTCCATAAATGTTTCTTACTTTTTACCTCATTTGAGCGTCATGTTTCCTACACAGAAATTTCTGATAGAAAAAAGACGCATAAAGCGAGGGCATGCGTACTTCACACAGTTAAACAAAGTTAGAAGAAATTAGTGAGATGCAAGATTTACCATTAAAATACGCTGCTCTTTAACAGTGCTTGATAACATTGAAAAGGCCTTCAGTCGATCCTCCAAACAAGCGGCATCCACTTACAAACAACGGCGATTAGCCTGTCCTTTGTCGCTTAAATAGAATTTAACTATAAAATTGCTATCGTGTCCGCTGTTTATAGGGATCGTATATTTGTCAACGTGCCCCGGATTTTTACGGTTCACCGTATCTTTCCAAAAATCTGAAAACCGCAGAATACGGGTTCGAACCCCACTGGCCACTGGCGACCACCGCCGGGATTTGTGACTCCGCTTCATTCTAGTAATGATGTGTAAAGCGGATTCCATGTTCCATGCTTCGCGGTGAAGTTTCTAGTCCCCACAGGGGTACATACCCACCATCTAAGAACAGATTCCAAAACAACAGCACCTTTATCAGTAACAGAGTGGCCATTTGGCCAAGTAAAGAAAATTTAAATTAGAAAAATATAGCTCCTTTCCGACAAATATCTAATTGAGGGATCTGGAAGTTTTCTTCACGATCCAGGTCCTTCCCACGATACATCAGTGTCCCCCACATACCCACCTTCGGAATTTCGTTCTTGTTTAATCCGCAAAACCCTAGATAAGGGTCTACGTAACTGCACATACTTGTCCATGAGGAATAAATTTAATGGCACACAGTTTTGTCAAGGAAACTATTAAGTATCTACGGCAATCCAGGAGTTACTGCCTGCTCTTCAGTTGGAAATTGTTTACTTGACTAAAACCAGATACGGAATCATGTTGTCGGCACTTGCCTTAGGAAACGTACACGTGCATGTCAGCTAATGATAGGGTTCCCAGTGTCGATGTCCTGTTCTGTTACAAGTTTCAGTCCAGTGACTGCGAGTCTCCCGTCATATGCGAAACCTTTTACTCTCAATGTGCGTTGATTTTTTCGTCTTTTCTGGAGCAGTTGTATGTCTCACCTCTGGACGCTTGTAACTGTAAATACGTCTGTCCGGTAGTAAATTAACTGCAGCATTTTTTGTAGGGGTGACACACAAATGTATACTTCATGGTTACGAAACCTCTGGTCAATTGTTGGTTTCGTCCGATACTAAGTTAAGCCACACCTCAAAATTAATTGTCCAAATCACGTCAACTACACCACCAGATATGGCCAGAAAATGGACATGACGTTCGGTTACTCGGATTGTGTCGTGTCAGCGAGTCCGTTTTGTCTGTAGTTGTAAGTTTCTACTGCACAAATGAAGCAACATACCTGCAAAAACTTGAAAAGTAGCGACGAAACATAAAATTGCATTACAAGAAGCAGATTTAGAACCTAAAACTTTCCAAACCCTCCCCACTGAAAAAGGTGTATGGGTCATTTGTTCTTTAGCTTCGGGGTATTATACCCCCGAAATCTTTTGAAATTCTACATCTTTGGAAATTCTCACGTTTGCCACCCAAAACATGTCTACAACACCAGTGCGGAAAGCTTACGCCCGTCATCTTATTGGTCGACATACTTTACAGTTTCTAGGCTCTACTGGAGGTTCCAATCACAAGAAAACCGCTTTTCCCTCCCAAGTTTCCGAAGTTACCGTAAAACAATCACAAAAACAGATATGGAAAATACGGTTTTCTCTCATATATTATCTATTCTAATTCAATTTTAACTACTTTTTGCTTTTTCTGAAACATATTATAAGGAATTTAAACACTGCTTTCTCTCGGAACAGCTCCTTTTGATCGTGAAGCTACAGAATTATATCGACCAATAGAAAATCGGAGCGAAGTTGTCATTTATCTCCATGTCTACGTTTGCTCCTAGTGTTATGAATACACCTAATTCCACTTTGGACTAAGTTTTATTTATAAACCCATTCATACTATTGCAAAGGCAAATACCCGAAAATTAGGGAAAACCTCAGTCAATCCATATTAACACTGGTGCACTTCTGTACAATGCTCTAACTATTCCTCTGTTCATTATTTTTTCATTTATCAACCAAGAAGGAACTAGGAAGACTGATAAAACTAAGTTTATTTACTGATAAAATCATAAAAACTTTCCTCCATATCTCAATTTCCCTAAATATTTCCATCTGGGAAATAGAGATGGAACAGGTAAGCTTTCTTATTTGCCTTTATCATACATGATTCTGGCACATTCTCCAGTTACTGAGACATACCGATAGGCGTTTATGATGCTGTGTAAGTTTAACGGGGCATAAGAACCGAAGGAGAAACGGGAGGGCACCAGAGGCGAAGACGGGGTGGGAGCAGAACGGGGCAATGCATCAGATTTTGCCCTTCATGGCGATACCGAACTACGGACGTGCATAAACCATTAAAAGTCCGAGGTTAAACTGATGCAAACTACCTCTACCAGGAATACTGTAGGGGTGGAGGTAGGATCTTAGCTCAGAGTCTTTGGGTAACACATTCAACATCTTGACCGAGATCTGAACCCTTTAGCTTTACGTTTTGTGGTCAACACCTCAACCACTTGGGCCACGGTGCCTGCCAATGGGACAACAGAAAAATGAGGAACAGCACAAGTGGAAACAACGAGACATCAGGGAGAAGAATAATTAGAAATAGGGCTAGTGGACAAAAATGAGAAATGTGGAAAAAAGAGAATGAAGGATATCACTAGTGGGAAACAATAGTAAATGCGGGAAAAGAAAAAAGTCATTTTGACAGAAAGGGGAAACGTCACTCAAAAGGGCAACTGGATAGAGCGGGAAAAGGCCGCAACTGAGGTAGGAATTGAGCGGTAGGCCCACCTGGACGATGAGTGGAACTGCTGAAAGCGGGAAACTTAAGACCGAGAATTATTACGGAAAAGGCTAGCTGGTGAAAATTGGGATTTTGGTAGACGGCTGACTTAAAATGGAACTACACAAATAACCAAAACAAGAACCACAATATGAATTACAGCAAAGAAAAGGAAAGACAAACAGCGAAATATCTTAAACCCCACCCATTCGCAGTACAAAGATTACCCCCAAGCTAGAATCACTTAAAATTTACCGTAAGACATTGGACACTAACAAAAAACTGGCCTATACACATACCTGCTGTTTCATGAAACTCATACTAAAAGGACTACTTTCATAGGAACGGTTGCCCTCATCCTTTTCCAGTACGGACGTTTCTGGCAAAGACGGAGTGTTGGAGTCGCATGATGTGTTGCTAGGATCGTCTGGCAAGCTCCGATTCAAGGCATATAAGCTATCGTCATCACACGATTGATGCAGTCTAAAAGAAACGAAAAAAACGTTCCTGTCAAGAAAAACGCATTAAGCTTCGATACAGAGCGAAGCTCAACGGCGTATTAAGCCATTTTCTAAGTTTTCTAATTAGTTTCTTCGTTCATTCAAATAGACGTCAAGCAATGTTTGCTACTACTGTTTTGCCGATGTTAACTGTCTCATAATTCCAGTATTCGAAAAGGAAACGCTTATAAAGAGCCCATAAGAGCTATTAGTCCGTGAACAAGTAATGTCTTTGCGTAAGTTGACCAAACATACACTGTTTCTTTTTTATAAGAATTACATAAATTGGCCTGAGCTTCATGATACTTAAAAATTCCGCTGAAGTGAGCCTCAAATATTCTTAAATGATTTTTGAATGCTTCGAATTAAATGGCATTATTGAGGGACACAGCGGAGTTACAAAATTACATTATTTTTCTAGATCTTGGGACCAAATCCAACGTATTACCCTGGTGTACAAATTAGAGAACCAA
>PUGI020000026.1:0-16411 GCA_008930755.2 Alatina alata | reverse complement strand
GCCGCCTACTGCCGCCCAGCGGCCGTCTACTCCTCAAACTTTTGAGAACCCTGGCCTAGGAAAGCTTACAATTCACTTCTAGGACGATTTTTAAGTTATTAAGAGTGGAATTTCTTTTGGAAATCCCAAATTTAACACCAAGTATACTTCAGTCTAAAATAACTTTTATGAATATCATTCCAACCAGAAATTGTTCCATTATGTACTACTTTGTCGCGTACTTATTCGACGAATATGCTGTGCAGCATTAGGTAAGTTGTTTCATTCCAAGACGTAACTATGTCAACGGCATTATATAGAACCAGTGCAACAAGTTTATTAAATTAGAGGTACAAAATGAGGAGGCGCCCGAGGCCATTGCTATGCCACGGCACTGACCACGCTTAAAAATAGAGTAATAAATTTCATTAAAATCAGTGCAGCAAATCGTTGGGACTCGTATTCAAGACGCATCAGATTTGATCACTGTAGGATGGCACAGATCAACTACGTTTCCGAACCAATCCATCGATTTGGATCAGAGGTGCTCATACTTTTTCAGCATGCGAGCTACTTTTAAAACGGCCAAGTTAAAATGATCTACATACCCACTACAAAGGTGAAAAACATGTATATATTTTCAAGTATATTAATAATGCTCTATTTTGTACAGTGTCTGTTGATGTACCTTGCTTAACCGCAGCCAATATCACACAAAATAATTAACGAAGTTTTTTTTTTATGAAGGATCCCAGATCGACTAGCCTGCAGCCGGGAAATAGCGGCCGACGTATATCTTTTAAATGTCATGCGATCTACCAATATTACTTTTGCGATCGACTGTTATATCGCAATCGACGTATTGAGCACCCCTGATCCAGATTATTTCAGAAATGTTGTGCGACTCCTGCGATTGTTATAGAGGAAAAACTTTTCTCCGCGGTTTCTACTGCATCTTTCTAAAGCGATTGCTTTAGAGGTATCTACGGCTATTGTTAAAAGAGATATCTACGGTGCTACGGTGATTGTTTTGAGTGGGGTCTACTTTTACTACGGTGATTATTTTCGGGGTATCTACCGCGTCTTTCGCCTTTTTGTCTCGAGTTAAATCGACCCTCATTACATCCCTTTGCCAAACAGGGCCCTATCGAATTGCAGCTTCGCCTCCACCACAAATTTCATCACAATGCTGGCGTTTTGCTAGCCCTTTACGTAAATGCTGCAGTTTTTCTTCTCGTTTACTTTAAAAGCTGGAATTTTTGCCTGGCCTTTATCTACACTGCCGGCCTTTGCCCGTATTTAAACATCTTTCAGGTAATCCCCTCTGATGAGCAACAGGGGGAGCTAGCCCCCTCGAGCTATTATGACGTCTTATCGGGTCGCCATTGTGACGATAGAAAACCTCACTTTTACTTCGTCGTTTACCTTCCCCATTCCAGGGTTCCAAAATCTTTCTTACAACACCATGTTTCTCGTACTACCGTTGCGTTTTAGCCCTCTAGGTGCAGCAGCACATTTGCTTATCGCGGCATAAAAGGAACGACAGTACCCCAGCGGTTTATCAGAATAAGCAAACGCGCATGCCAGGAAGCTTCAAGAGCGAGAACACATTTGATCTTATCATTCACTTGCACTCTTTTATTACGGTTAACAGGGTTTTTTTACACGTGTATGAAAGCAATTAAATACAACAAAAAAGTGGACAACATCGATATGGTGTATAGTGATGTAGTACCAACGAAACAGTTCAAAACAAAAAATAAAAACGAATCACTCTTGTACAACTGAACAGTCGGTTTAAATAATACGACAGTATAAACTGATTAATACAATAACAGGGAAAATGTTCAAATAAAAAAGTTCGTGAACATGTAATTGTATCGAGTAATTTTTAATCTCTCGTCTTTCAAAAACATGATTCCAATATTCAACGTCGTAATTTCGCTTCCAGTTTCACCTGAAGAATGACAGAAAATGAGGAACGGATTAGAGAAGGGCAACAAAGATATTATATAGTATTCACTATTAGTAATATTAATGTTAATATCATATTACTAAATTAGTTACCAAATTGCTTTCTGCTACACTTTCCCTATTTGCCCCCGTGATATGGTTTACAAATGCAGAGTCGAAACACAGAGGGGAGATGGGACGGGGCCGGCTATGCACGGCATGACAATGTTCTTTCTCGTGTAGCGACGGTTCAACGTAATCTGGGAAAACAGGCACATACGGTTCTAGTGCGCTAGCGCAAACACAAACAGAGCGACGAAGAGAGCTACAAGTGAGCGATGAAGAGAGGGACAAGAGAGAGCACGAGTTCGTCTACCCCAAACTACTTGTTCGGCGCTCAGCGCAGAAATGACAGCTCCTCTTCTCTCGGCACAGTGTCTCTTGCGTTCCAAGTAAATTAAAAATATTGTAGAATAAAACGGGCAGCAAGAGCAAAAGTTTAGTTATACGTCTCCAGTGTAGGGGCCGTGTTGAACCACGTTACGACAACACACTACTACGACTTCCCGTTATACCAGCTAAACGACTTAAACCAGTTCAAAAACAGCTCCCCAGCGAAACCCACTCAACACAATTCGCTGCCGCTATATAATTCATCGACTAGTTTGCATTGCTTCTTTGTGTGCAAACCATGCTGCAATATGCTGTTAACATCATTTCTTCGCCGTACATCTTATAAATACACTAGTCTGGAAAGACTGGAAACAATATTCAAGCAACATCAAAGTATGCTCACCTCAGCACGTCATCCTGTGGTCCGTTCTGCACATGGGCAATCCCTCTCCGGCATTTCCCCAGTACAAGTAACAGGACTTGCACAAATGACTGTTTGATCTCAATGCTTGATCAACAGCATGCCACAATCCAGATGCCAATGCCCTCGTATATTTTGTTTTCATTTTGTTGGTGAAGAGTCCTCCATCAGTTTCTTGTACCAAAGAGCTGAAGGGTCCTTGTGGGAACTCAGATGAAAGGACTGCATGTCGCTTGAACTTAGGCCCAGCATAAACTCCCTTCATTGTTTGTCCGATAATCTTACCAGCCTGACCAATGTTCTTGAAGTTAATCCTGTCGAAAGCGAAAAGTGTTGCATTTGCCTCGAATTTCAATGCATATGCCGTCTCGTCCAAAGTTGGGCCATACGAATGCGATATCTGTTTATCTGCATTGAATAGAATAAAGATCCTACTTGCTCCTGGTCGGAATGCCAAGGTTGATGCCATTTGTATGGCATTATATGCATCATTAGTATTATCAGATGTTCCGGTGTATGGCATTTCCAAGAGCAAGTTAGTGATACCATCTTCATTTGTGAATGGTTTGCCAGATAGGGTGGTATGGATATGAGCTTCTTCATGAGACTTGGCACCACCAAAGCCTACCATGGCGAAGCGTGTGCTGAATCCGCTCTTGACTAGGTACTTGTTCAAGATTTCGACAATGCTAGCCATGGTCTTCTTGGTAGAAGTTGTGGATCGTCTCTCCGAAACAAGCAAAACAATATCAGCCGCTTTTCGTGGAGCCTGTGTCCACTTGGCACCCTTGGTCACGGTATTTCCAGCAACATTGAATGAAGCTACAAAACGAAAAAGCCAACGATTAGACTTTTGCAAGCATAAGCAAAAATAATAGTTAAGAGACCACTCCCTCGCTGTGCTGTAAAGTGTACTGTATAATTAACGAGAAAATTTCACGTGTCCTTAAGGCCCACTTCAAACGTCGAACTTTACATGTGCCAAACCTAATACTGATTTGGGCCGACATAAATGATCAAGTTCAGCAGTTGATTCAGACGTCGATTCTACTGGTGTCGAATATAATTGATAACATTTGTCCCAAGTCCCTGTCGTGTTTCGTATGTTTTTCTTAAAAATGAGAGTGCAAAAAGGAAACATATATCTTGTAAACCTAATACAAATCTGTCGAACTTAATAGGTTCAAACGTCGAACTTAAAAAATGTACCGAATCTAATTATTAGATTTGTTACATGTAAAGTTCGATGTTTGAACTGGGCCTAAAAATATACAACAAATGCGTATTTAGACGACGGTATCCATGCCCCTAAACAGAGAAACACCTGAAAACGTACGTCATTATCACAAAATATTCAGTTACTTACAGGACACGTCTGGCCTACAAACTATATATTAAGTCAAGAACCAATGCACAGCTTACCGCATTCTGGCAGGTACTGCACCATAAATCCATCCGATTTAAGCAGGTTCACGTAAGATGCCGTTGCATTACAATGCGCAGTTGCCATATCAACTGATTTGTCGCACACTGCCGTATCGATTTCGCACGCCTTGAGGAAAGGTTCTGGATCGACGGTTGAGAAGAATTTAGCGAACGGAGACTGATTACCAAATGCCAAACCACACTTATCCGACGGCAATTGGTCGCACGAGATCACGTGGTCTTCCTTCTCCTTCAGGCATGAAGAATCACCAGATACTTCCCAGGCATCAACAAATTCGGAAATTGTGTCGGCGAGGGCACCTCCTGGCATCTTCAAGTCGTCATATATTTCATTGTTATTTGTGCCAAGTACCCCTAGGAAAGAGTAGAAGTTGCGCATTATGAAAAATCTAGCCAAAAAATAATTAGGGTGAATGTGACGAAGCAGGTCTGTAGTGCAAGTGCTACCATTGGAATCTTAAGAACAAACAGTACTATTTTTCAGTTAAACCCCCTAATGAGCAGGGAGGGGGAAGGCTAGCCCTCCGAGCTATTATCGCGTCTCATCGGGCCGCCGCCATCAAGATATAAAGTTATAAAAACAGGTAGATTTCGATGATTTACATTTGCATGTGTAGTTATGTATAGAACACTAATCTCACATCATTTGTACTTGCTTCTCAGCATGGGCCTCATTGTCATAACGAAAAGGAGGAAGGAGGAGGGACAAAGGAGAAAAGAATAAAGGAGAAAAGAATTAAGGAGAAAAGACAAATAGCGAGAAAACAAGTGCAAAAATAGAGAGAGAAGAAAGTGGGGAAATTGCAGGAGAGAAAACGGAAGAGGGGTCATGGATCGAGTGAAAACAAAAGCGGGGCCACTAAGCGAGAGAAAGCAAAAGAAAGGAATAGGCGAGTGAACACGAAAGCGGCGGCAAGGCCAGAACAGAAAAGAAAAATGAAAAAGAAGAAACTAGAGACTGGGAGGGTTGGGGCAGAGCGGGCGAACAAATAAAACGCTAGAATTGGAGCAAAAATGGAAAAAAATCAATTTTAAACATAAAAGCAAAAGAAAAGAGGCAACAAAAAGGTCAAGATAAAGAAGATAAGAGAATAAGAAACGGAAGAAAAGAGAACAAAGAACGAAAAGAGAATAAAGAAATGAACGAAATGAACGGTAGAAAATGAAGATGACTATGACATAGACGAAGAACAGTACAGCACTAAAGACGCGACTCTGACGGGAAAATCGTTAATGTACTGAAAACGTACCTTCCGTTTTTCCATAATGCCATCCAGCGAGATTAATTGTGCAGTCGAAGTGCTCCATGTCACAAGCCACATCCAAACCTTGATCAAAACTGCACTTCACAAAAGCACCATAGCGCATACATTTTCCGCTGGCAGACTGTACTGGCAATCCTACTACATCCCTGAAGTTGTTCTCATCAACTGTTATTCTCGACTTGACGGCATCGTTGCCAATGTCTACTTTCATGTCAGGTGTGATTATGATGATGTGCTCGGCCTGACTGAGGATGGTGAATGTTCCATTTTGGAAATCTCTGGCAAGCAAGTAGGTGCAGCTCTTCTTGTTGTACGTTGGGAATTCATAGAATTTCCTGTCGAATGTCATCACATGCGATTTTCCAAATATCATGGCCGTTTCTGAAAGTTACAAAACAAACCTTATTAGAGATTGTCTACAGCGTGCACCTCCACAAGAAAAGTACACAAGAAAAGTGTCTTGTCAGTTTCCAAATATTATGTGTACGTGACGTGACATTTTATAATGACCGCACGATTTCTGTAAATAATCACAAGAACGAAATTTTTGCTATTCCCGAATGCACAAAACGCTGCGTGACCAAATAACTTGCTACTGCTGTTTCCAGGAGGAAAGGGGAGGGGGGCCTACTCGACAACAATTCTTATAGTAACGTTAATCAGTCTTTGAAAGAGGGCGGGGGCAAAACCTCCGCCAAAACTTAGATTCTTTGTTTTCCTTAATTGTTTAACAGGGGAAGTGTTAACTTGAAAAAATTGGGGGTCATTTGCCTCCTGGCGACTACGGCCCCGCTTATTCGCACAAAGACAAATTCTAAATAACTGGCGTACAGTTTTCGTCAAAATTGGGGATGGACGGGACACCTATCAATGGTTGTAGGCGGACCAAAGCCTCAAACGCCCCCTTTATCATTCAAAAAGGAATAAGTCGACAAAATAACGAACAAGACAATTTGCAGCAAGGTTCAACTATCGTACTAGCAGTCATAAGACGTACGGATGTACGAGCCTTGGGGTGAAGAGTACAACGCCATTCGAAATCTTTGGCTACATTGCAGGCTAAAAGTTTAACTTTATGCGTTCTACCCTGGCCTTGCTGTGGCATCACCTTTGATCTTGTAAGAAAAAGCTGTAAAATAGAGTTGGATCTATAATCAACACTGGTAATAAACCACTCTTCAGTAACAAGACCTTAAATATCAAAAGGTTCGAGTAAAACAATATTACAAATTTACAATGTAAACGAACTTACTTTTCAGAGGAGCAACAAGAGGCTTTTGGGATCTTTCTCTTGCATTATTCTTGATCACACGAACGGCCCTGTCCATACCAACTTTGGCAAGCTTCAAATTCTCGTGCATGCGTCCAAAGTATCTCCTGAACATTTCACTGTGAACTGCTTTGTACTCTCCAATAAGCTTTCTCAATCCGGGAGTTTGTTTCTCGATGGTCCTAAGGATCTCTTCCATCTTTCTTGCACTCTGGATTGCTACCCGTCTGTAGTGTTTACGCATTTGGGTCTTGAGATTTTCTAGCGTTTCACTAAATCTTTGTCCCTTGATAAAGTCCATAACGGCATCCTTAACATACTGTTGGTACACCTTGATATCGAAAGATGACGATCCGTACTGCATTTGAAGTTTTCTGTATAGTTTCCAAGTTTTCTTAGTAAGCTTCCTCATCATCTTCCTCACGACATGCTTTAATGACTTGTACACCTGCTTGCTGTAGTTCTTAACCTTTTCCATTGCAGTGGCCAAATCCTTCGACTCGTAAACATCAAATGCAGCAACTTCAGCAGTGTAGTAAGCTCTGTCACTGAAACGCCTTATCTCATTGATGATCTCTTCACCCTTCTCCCGCGACTCGTTCACAAACTTCGACCCGTAGACAACTGCTTGGTTAGACAGCCTTGTACCATAAACATTTGCAAGTTCCCATCCCTTAATTGCCATTTCCTTGTGCACATTGTAACTGTTCCACAGATCACGACGGACTTCAGTTGTTCTATTTTTCACGTCATCCACCAATTTTCTAGCAGTTTCAATGGTCTTGTCAGCCGCCTGTTTCACGACATCTGTAACTCTGTTGATCTGGTAGATAAAACTTGGCTGCACTGGAATGCTGTGTGGGATACGGATGATAATTTTGCCTTCACTGGGTTTAATAATTATGTATTTGAAATATTTAGTATATTTCCTCATGTAGTCTTGAATCTCCGACATCTTTGGTAACTCTGGTAGCTCCGGCATTTCTGGCAGCGTCGGCATCTTAACAAGCTCCTTCAGCTCAGGCAAGGTTGGAATTTTTGGCATTTGGGGAAGTTTCGGCAGCTTCTTGACGTAACTCTTCAGAACAGCTTTAGCAGATTCGACATCCACATTATCAATGTTTACAAGAGACTGGTGGACAGCTTTAAGGGTTGCAATTTCGGCCTTTTTCAGGTTTTCGAGAATAAGTTCAGGCACTTTGGGTACCAACTCCTTTGTCTTTGACACAACAAATTCTCTTATATTACATGCTTTCTTGTCGAGTCTGTAATACCTGTAAACAAACACCAAGGTTTCGTTCATTTCGTTTCCGATCCAGCAAAGAGGACCAGTGACTATCTTGATGTACGGCTTCATGAACATTACTGCTCGTTCTGCTCTCGCTTTATATTCGTCGATCACCTTTGCAGCTTCTGCTCTGTAAATACTAACAGCCTTCGACATAATCTTGGGGATACGTTTTAGTTCATTTCTGATTTCCTTCACAGTTTCTCTCACTGTCATCCTTTTAAAGTTGTCAAATTTCTTTACTATACCACAGTCTGCCCACAGCTTCATGCTCTTGTCCATGAACTCCTGGCGTTTTTCCAAGAACTTCGTTTTACCCTCATTAAATTTTTGAGTTGCTTCCAACTTGTACGCATGGTACAACTCTCTCATTCTCTCAAGCTCTAACCTGACCTTTGGTTCGTACTTTCTCCAAACCGATTCAACTTGTTGATAATACTTTTCACTGATTTCTTTGGCCTTAGATATTTGCTCCCGAGCCTTTATGTGAGCTTTAGCATACCACTCCTTAGCAATGGTTTCTACAACTGCCTTTCTCTCTGAAATGCCCATGCAAGTCTTTTTAATGCCTTCTTGAACAAGGCTTACCATTTCTTCAATTGTCATTTCCTTCAAGAATTTTCGAATTGCATTCCTTGCTACTAGAGCCATTTTCTGGTATTGTGCTATGGCCTTACCATACAGCGCTATCATTTTTTCACGACACATGTCCCTCTTGACCTTCAACTCTGCTACCATATATTTTGCCAACTTTCGTCCATAATCGGCCGTCTTTAATGCTGCTTCTTGGATCAAAACTTCGGCCACTCGTGCTAACTTCACTGTCTCTGTGACGAGTTCATGTGTAATAAGATCGTCCACAATTTCTGACCAAATTTCATGTTCAAAAATAGGGGCATATTGGCATCTGCTCCAACTGTCCTTAGCCAGTGCCCAGCTCCCTTTAACACTTTCCAAGACACGCTCCTTACTATCTACCATAGCTGCACGGATTTTTGGGATGACGACTTGTCTGTACTTGTCAACCCATTGTTTGTATTTATCTACTACCAGCTGTGGGATACGTTTCGCCTCCTCATACTTGTCCATCACTTTCTCAAAAAGATCAAAAAATGCCTCCTTGGTCTGAAGATCAGTAACTTCGAACGCCAAACCTAACAGATTGCTCTTTGTCTCCTCATATTGTGCTATAAAGTCATTGTTCTTGGCAGCACGTGTCATCTCCACCAAATCCCTGTAACATGTCCAGAAGCATTCTTCAGGGTCCTGTCTAAAGAAGACTGCTTTCTTTAATGCTGCTGTCGACATACTCTTCAAAGTCTCCTTCAGGTCTTGGACTAAAGATTCTATCTTGGGTTTAAGTTGTTCAGAAGTGAACGTCAAGCTTTCCTTCACCTTCCTCAAAGTTGCAATAAGTTGATCTACTTCTGGGGAATTCATATAATTCTTGATCTGAGTCTTCAATCGCAAGAACCTTTCATTGTTCAGAAGTTCATTAATAAGCATAACGAGTTCTCTATACTTGGCATCAACTTTTGGCTTTAGTTCTGCATACTTTTTCTTCGACTTCTCAAAGTACTCGTGGTTCTTTATTTGTTCCTGGTACTTGATAACCTGAGGATGTTCTTGGATCTTCTCAACCAAATCTTGAATATACTTTTCTGTTTCCTTCCACTTCTTTTCAACTTGTTCCTTCGATCGAGTTAGAAGAACTGGAGCGGTCTCCCTTGCCTGTTCTACAGCTTCAACAAGTTTCAACATGATCAGATTGTAGTGAGGGTAGAAGCAATCGACAGTCGTATTTGCAAGAACAACAGTTGCACGAAGCGTTTGGTTGAAAACAGATTCCATCTCCTTCTTTAATTCTGGCAACAAAATGTCTTTAACGACAATAACAACACGTCCATAGTACATCTTTATCTCCTTTTGTAACTTGCTAGAATGGATTCTGTACTTTGCCTTTGCCGTCTCTGCCAATTCGTTGTATTTGGCCATGGAGATATCTGCCAATTCGTTGTATATCTGTTCAATTGTTTTCTGTTTGTTTTGTTGATACAACAGATCTGCCTTGGTCATGACCTCAGTGTAATATTTCCTGGCCAGCCTGTCCATCTTCTCTACATGAGCCCCGACAAACATGGCATACTTCTTGTAGAGTGCCCACATCTTGGGCAAGATTTCTTCCTCGACCTTTGTTTTGTATTTTCTCACAATTTCCTTAGCTTCAATCTGTAGCTTATTGAACTGCTTCTCGATCTTCCTCGACACTTTTTCCATTCTTTTAATTTCCTTCTCTGCCCAAGCATAGACCTTTCCGTAGACCTTCAATGCTTTGCCATGGGCCTTCATGCCAATTTCCTCCCAGGTCATGTCACCATAGATCTCTACAAGTTTCTCCAATCTTGCATAGAGGACAGAATATCTCTTCATTAACTCCTCCTTTGCTTTGCTGTACTTCTTCGCAATTAGTGTGGTGGCAATTCCTTTGTAATGATCGTAGACTTGTTTAGCCTCGTCCTTGTTATCTTCATAGATAAAAATCGTCCTTTCCTTCAAAATGTCGTAGGTTTCTGTCACGGGTACAATGTACTTCATGTAGTAATTCTCATAAAAACTCTTAGCCACTTCTAGCCCTTTCTGCGCCTGGTCATACGTAACGTGGTATCTCTTCACAGCACTGTTTACTAGCTTCTTAACACCCTCTTTGGCGTACTCTTCCACTTCTGTCACAAAATCATCAAATTCTTTCTTGGGAATACTCTTGACATACTCCATTATGTAGTTTGCTGTGTCGCTGTACTTCAGCGCTTTTCCTGCAGCCCTAGAATAGAGTGCAAGCAATACCTGGCGCATCTTTTCAACAGTGGTAAATACAACTTCGGTCATATTTCCATCTTTTGCTCTCAGAACAAGAGCCGCAATTCTTCCACTGACCCCATAATTGGCCAGATGATTTATCAAATCAGCTTCCTTCCAGACTTTCAACATCGGATTCTTCCAGTCAAGTCGTGTCAGCTGGTTAACAAGTTTAGATGCTTCATCCGAAACCAACAGTGACAGATCTGCATATTTTACCATCATTTCCTCGATAAACTCGTTCAAGGAGTAATCCAAAACTTGTTTGTAAAATCGTGCACTTTGATCATAATACTCTTTAGCATTTTTCGCGATTAGTTTGACCAACATTTCCCTATCCTCATAGTTCTTGCGGATTTTCTGTATGGCATCTTGAGCCAGAACTCCGACAATTTCATATGTCATCTCGACAGCGTCTTCAGTTGATGCCTGAGACACTTTTGCAACCATTTTACTTGCTCTTTCAACAGTTTTCATGGCAGAATCATTTAGTTGTTTCACCTTTTCCCAAGCTCTTGCTGACAGATCTCGAAGATATTTCTCAACTTTGATTACAATTTCCTTTTCCATAAGGCGCAAGTCCTGAATCTGTTGTTTATAGTCCTTCAGCATAAACCCAACAGGCTTTACCAATGGCAGTGTAAAGCCAGAGACTCCGTCTAAACATTTGTAAATCATGGCTTCATACGGCTTGTATAATGAAGTTAGTCTTCCTTCCAGACGGTTAAGAACTTTGACAACCAGTGGCCTATAATGCTTGTACACAGAGGCATTGACGTTCTTCATCAGATTAATCAAAGGTGTCAGAAATATTTTCACCTCATCAGCTGCATCTTTCACAAGTTCTCTGTATTCTTTACTTGCTTCCAAGGTCGACAAAATTGTAGCTCTGACTTTCTCTGGGAGTCTTTTTGCTTCCATTCTCATGATCTTTAAATGCTCTTCAAAAGTATTACCATAAACTTTCAGTTGACGAAGTTCTCTGGCAATCCACAAGGCAGTCTTCTTGGCATCATAATCGAAAGTGGCTTTCTTCATGTCACTCTTCAGCTTTTGGTACACTTCTTCTACTGTCTTTTCCAAATATGGTACTTTCATTTGTTTTACAGTCTTTACTAAAACGGGAATTCGCACAGACAACTCCTTCTTCAACATTGTATTCAGACGCTCAATGTGCTCCTGCAACATGGCAACAAGTTCTTCAACAGCTTCACCAAGGGGTTTTCCACGGATCTTAAACTCTTTGGCCAGTTTCAGGGCAGTCTTGGCTACTGGTTTAGCGCTTTCCGTCAAGTTCTTTGACACCTTTGAGAGCAGTTCAGCAACGACTTTTGCAAGTTCCTTCAGCTTTTGGGCTTGCTCAACATATTCTGGAGCTCTCTCACGCATGTTCGTAGCAAAGTTCTTTGCATAGGCTATAGTGGCTTTCGATACTTTTTCAAAGTGCTTTCTAGTTTCCGATACCATCTCTCTTGCATAATTCTTTACAAGATCAAAGTCAATATCATTGTATTTTTTGTTGACATCTTCACTCCATTTTATCAGCATCGAGGAAGCCTTGCCATAAAATTCCTTAGAGTTCAGTTTGCTCTTCTCTGCATACATCTTGGTCAAGATCAGCAGTTTCTCTGACAATGCAGTCAGGTTGCGTACTCCACTTTGGACAAAAGGAACAACAATGTCTCTAATCGAGTTAATGGTGTCTGTATTCCATTGGAAAATCAATCTGCTTTCATGCATTGATAGTTCGTACTTGAAAGTAGTCTCATTCACAACCATCTCGCCAATCTTGCGTTGTGTTGTGAATTTCAAGATCCTGTCATCTACCACCTCGACTACAGTTTGGAATGATAGGCGTGGGCTTAAAGTGACATTGGAGATGAGAGCCTTCTTTGATGGATCCAAGTATGCATACCAGCCAGCAACATTGTCATTATAGAAAACATCCACGCCAATGATATGTTTTATGCAATCAGCTCTCAAGATGACACCAACTATTGACTCGAGCGCTTCTATACTCAGTGTGATGGATCTTGACAAGGCATTGTACTTCGCAGCAAAACCAAGATTCCAATTCTTCCTCATCAAGTCAAAATACAGGAAAGCAATTCTCTGTGCCCTGTTTACTCTGGCAACAACTTCAAATCTATCCTTTCCAGCAACCGATATCTTGAACGAGAGGGTAGGCATCTTCTTCTCGACCTTGCCTGTAAATGAGACGAGTGGCTTTCCAAGACCAAAGACACTGAAAGATGCTGTTTTTTCTTCTTTGCCAAGACGAGCAACCAACTTCACCAAGCTTCTACTGGTGATTACTTCCAAACTACCTTCTTGGTTCTTCAACAACGTAACAACTTGAATCCAGGTTTTTTCGGCATCTCCACTGAAAGTCTTTACTGCCAAGGTCAAAGCTCCTCTTTTCTCATTGACCACCCCTTCTAACCTAAAGGTTTTGCCCATTGTGGTTGCACACAGAGCAGCAGTTTTAGTCTTTGCATTGTAATTGCTTTCTATTTTAAATTCTTGGCCATAAGCATTAAACTGGAAGGATAGTCCCTTCATATCTTTCACATTTGTATAAGCAGCAATCCACTGGAACATTCTGTCCATCCTCTTCCAGTCAAACTTCAGTTGGGTGTCCAATTTCCATCCTTCAACCTTGTCAAGACGTGCCATCAGTCGAACAAACATTTTTGGCAAGAATTCAATATCAATGTTCAAGCGACGTTCTCCCTTCATATAAGTGATGCCATGGTTAACCTCACGGTTTTTCAAGAAGTTAAACTTGACAAGCAAAGCAGCCTTCTGTACCGAGTTTATCACATGAGATGTTAAAGACATTTTCTTTCCTCGTCCATATTGTAAGCCAAATTGAACTTCATGTTTGGCAAGACCTTCACGTCCAAGGTTTCTATAGTCTATGTTCCAACCATACTCAAATTCTTTGCCCATAATCGCGAGCATCCATTGTTGTTTGAAAGATTTATACCCTGGACTCAGTGTTAACAATCCTGTATCTTTGAAACCCAACACGACAGCATCACCTCGCATTAGAGCAGAGTCCCACACTAGCGAGTATTTGTCTTCACTTGGTCGTTCCCACTTTGTTAAAGATGTCAGGGTATACTTCATAATCTTCAATATGGAGCTTATTCCTTTGGTGCGATCTCCACTTGCGATCCTGATTTCATAACTAACTGGCAATTTCTTGTTTACAGTAACTTCAAACAGTACAGCACATGTTCGTATATTGCGCTTCTCTTCAGTGCGGTATGTTGCAGTCAAAGCAACTGTTTTGTTAAATCCTTTTCCTTCAATACCAAACACTGTAGCATCCTCTTCACTAGCAGAATACATGCGAATCGTAGCATTGTGCTTGCGGACATTTGTGACAAGTTTCAGTTCAGTGTCAAAGACGCCATTGTATAACAACGTCCAACTTGTTCTTGCGATGCTCTTGTCATTGTACAATAGTGTCGTGTTAAACGCATACAGATCATAGTCTCTTTCGTATTCAAAGTCAACTGCCACACGCTTGCCGACTACTTGGCCAGACAGTGAAACTCTCTTGTAAGCTCCTTCTGCATCCGATGCATCACTTTCCATTGATACACATGCACTTACTGGTTCCTCGTGGTTGATGTAGATGGTAGAGCATAAATCCTTGTTGTTGCCATCAGCAGATCTCTGATAATAAACTCGTCCGCCTGCAACCTTGCCTGCATATCTTCCCCCAACCAAAACTTCACAGATTTTGTCTTTCGTATCATCAGTTTCATAGGTGCTGTAGTTTGTGAAAATTTCAATCTTCTTCCCAACTGCTTCTGCTGCCATACGGAGCTCATATCCATCATCGTATTTGAAGTATCCCAGTTCAACTTCAGCGGATTTCCCCCGGAATGTACCATTCAGTACCAATTTCTTTGCATCTTCTCCAGACACGAAACCAGCAAAGATAGTTCCAGTTGTCATGCTCTTGTAGTGAACTGCTGTAAAATTAAGGCCCTTTGCTTCGGCAGTGTTGACAATTTTTCCCATCAGGGCAACTGTCTCATTGAACTGATTTGAATCCAGTCGAATGTTGACAGACTTGTCTGCTGGTACGAATTCTATCTCTCCAGTAAGGTGTTTTCCTGGATAGTACGTCGTTCTGCTGTGCAATCTGTAGGAAGATGGGGATGTGACAAACTTCACAACCTGTTGAACTTTAAGATCCCCATAATGTGCACTTGCCAAGATGCCAATGTGTCTTGTGACATAAATGCTGTCATTAAAATACAGGAATTTAGCTGCAACCATCTCCTTGGTGAATAAATTGCTCCTCATGTCCACCTCGAATCTGTTAGTATCATTGCGGTAAGACGTCATGAACTCGACCTTCTTGTGTCCCTCGGCAGTTCCAACGATGAGAGTTTTACTGTTGGGTGTTTCCTCGTACTTCACCATTCCCGACACTCTGCGCGAGTAAGTGGCTCCTGGGGTTCCCATCTCGAATGTTCCAATGTATTCTCTCTTCTTATTGGCGACATAGTCAACCTTCTCGAATTTCACCATCATCTCGTAGGTCGTCAATTTGGGGTCAGCTTTCACGATCTTGACACCAAAGTGGGCAGGTCCAGACATTGGAAAGTAGGGAGATTCATATTCTCTGAAAGCTACTGGTGCAGCAAAGCTTGTGCACAGCCCAAGTCCCAATACGACTGTCGAGTTCATGCAGAATTCTGGTGAAATCCGTCTAGGGGCTCCCTTGACGAGTTCAATATCCTCATTAAAGTACAAATATGGCGTGGTCCTACAAAGAAACACAAACCAAATCACATCAGAACTTGCTGCACATGCACCCATACAATATCATTAAGTACACACAAAACGTTCTAGGTCAAATTGCATACAACCTACATACCATATTTACTCGAATAGGCGCCGCCCCCGAATAAGCGAAAAGAGTAATTCGAGAAAATCTCTCGACTGGGTAAGGTAAGGTAGTAAGCGCCGCTCCCGAATAAGCACCGCTGCCGAATAAGCGCCGCCCTCGATTAAGCGCCGCACATTAAGTAGAAAAATTAATAAGCGCCGCCCTCAAATTAGCGCCACCCTCAAATAAGCGCCGCAATGGGGACGATAAAAATTAAATAAGCGCCACGGCGCTTCTTCGAGTAAATACGGTATCTGAATTTGTTGACAGCAGGTTCCGAAATTTGGAACTGGAGCTCCGGGTGCATCATGTTCACCCCAAAGTTTGAAAAATCTCGACATCACGCTTAAGAGGCAGACTTTTATCACAAGGAACAACCTTGTCAATTGTTACCCCTTGTTACTAGCAAATTTACCCCCAAATCTTGTCAGCACCCAAAAAGGGTAAATTACCTTATTTGCTAGGTTGAACCTTTTCAGTTGTTGATACAGTACTTCCTCGATTATCCGTCTCTCGATTATCCGGCCTCGCCAAATCCTCCTGAGCTCCAAATGAAAATTGTCTAAAACTAGGTGTCTTTTACGCATGAATAATTTAAAATACGTCGCAATGAGCGATTCCGTGT
>PUGI020000025.1:0-16549 GCA_008930755.2 Alatina alata | reverse complement strand
TGTATCTCTCCGTCTTTTGACCGTTCCGGTGCCCAAAAATAAATTAGAGATGGGAAGACGGATTTATGCTATCATTTTTAGAATAACAATACTTTGGTGTGCCAGTTGCTCTTCTATACCGGAATCTACCGGAATCTACCGAAATTTCCACAGTTTTGACCGAAAATTAAACCGAAACCTTGAAAATTCCACCGACATTATTATCACCAAAAATATTTTCACCGAAATTTTTTCAACCAAAATTTTTCGTACTTAATGTAAGTTATAAATATAAGACAGTGAACGTAAACAGCTTACCACCACTGACAATGAAGTATGAAAACTTTGAAAGATATACGGTTACAGGAAAGTTGGAGTCGTTATTACTTTCTTAATTCATTTAAGAAGGTTTATTATAATACTAAAGTATTCTAAGAACACCCAAGCTGGAAAGTGGTTAAAACGTATGAACATTGTGAGAGAAAGCCAGAGGCTGATTTCCAGTTAGGAAATGAGAACCATACATTTTACGACTTGGTATTCCGCACAATGTTATTTGCGTAAAGTGAGACAGTTTTCGACCGTGAGATTCAATTCGTGGCTATTAGAACGGATTCTTTTTCTCAATCGTTTTCTATTATTTTGAATGTTCCCCATTAGTTCAAAATGTTTGGAATGTAATTGAAATTATTTAAGTATTTGATTAAAATTTTCTAGTGGTACTAATTAATTATTTGATTAGAATTTTCTAGTGGTGCTCAATAAAGAAGGTGCTAAGTAAACGGGAATAGGTTGGAAACCTATGATTAATTTAATAAAAGGGAGTTCCTACTAAACGAGAAATAGCTTAGGCAATTGACTATAACAGGCAGAATCCAAACAAACGCATAAAAATGAATTTTGCACAATAAGATCTTTCGGAAATAATTTTTACAGTTCAGATAGCGAGTTCCCATGACCATGATTAGTTTTTGCTGCAATAAAAATACGGATAAATATCCAACGGCACAGGAATAATTGCAATGCAGACGCAAATAGTGTATTTACTCTACTATTCCCGCTGCGGGATTAACTTTTCAACCTAAGAAAGAAGGCCGGATTATTTGAGAGGCGGGTATATTGGAGACGCGGGATTATTTTTAAATGCCTTGATGCCTAGTTTGAGGATACTGTTTCAAAAAAGGCTCTTAAAAATGATTGTTGCAAATCAGAGTAAACAACATGCAATTTGAAGATTCAAAACGAATTTTTCAACAAAATAACAAAACCAAAGCATTACATCAACAGCGTCAGTTTTGGTAACAGTGATCATGCACGATGACATCAACAATGAAATCAGTATTCACACTTTCCTCTACGGCAGTGCTGTCCAACCCGGGAGGGATTCTGAGTGGCCCACCATAAACCTAGCAAAATTTTTAAATTTCCAGCTCCTGGTTTATTCCAGCGCCCCACTTATCGATTACAAACAAAATTCCAAGTCATTCCCTTGTTTCGACCCCCTGTTATTAAAGAACGTACGGAGTGAAAAAGAAATGCGGCCCACCAGCTTGCAGCAAATTGCAAAAGTGGCCCGCGGTATGAAAAAGGTTGGACAGCACTGCTCTGCGGGAACTTCATCTTCGGCGGCTATTTCCTCGGGCACATTGAATTGATTTGAAAATGTATGTCAGTGAATGAATAAATTTGAAAATATACAGCAATCCCACATGCGGGATTATTGGGGAGGCAGGGTTATTTATTCAATCTATGAAATACAGGCCGGATAACTAGAGAGGTGGGAATAAAAGAGAACCGGGAATATTAGTAAATACGTTAACACAAAAAAAGCTTGATTTCGAAACTGGAAGACTGATTTTTCAGTTTCGTGGCAATTATCCAATGAAGCACTTTCAGATATCCAACATTACAAACTGGGGGGTATCCAAATAACAGGGTTCCCACTCTTATTTCATCAATTTTTGGGGGGATATTTAGGAGATTTCTTCGTCCATTTTTTAGATTTTGCAGACAATCTTAGTAATAAATCACATTAGGTATTTGTATTTAAAATAACCTATCCTACATAGAGCCACGATTATCCGTTCCATGGGTGCAGAGATAATAAAGGAACGTTGTTCATACTCTCTGATGTGGGAAAATGGCCACCATGCGTTTGGTATAGCAGAAAAAGTCATTATTCCTATTCAAAAAATAATACGTTCACGGTGGGATTTGAGAGAATTTATGATTTGACCATTGTTATTATGATAAACTATCACAAAATAATTTATCAAGTAACACAACTGCTGAAAAGAAATTCAACTTCGGAGACGTTCGGAGAAAACGTTCGGAGAAAGTTAAGAGAACAGCAAAACATTCCCGAAATTTTAAGGTTTTTTAGGATTTTTAGGAGGCGTGTGAAACCCTGAATAAGGTTCGGGTGGGGGCATTAAAATCAAGAAGCAGGGTGGGGGTGTTTTTTCGGCACCTAAGAGCACCTTCGGAAGAGTAAGATTACAACATGGTTGACATTGAGTTTAATTCAAGTGTTTTTACAATATACTGTTCTTGCATAATTGGAGGGAATGAGCAAACATTGGTGTCATGTAGGGGTATAAAAAGTTTGAGAACTCGGGGTGTCAGGTATATCCCGATGATACAGTGACTGTAATAGTGATCCAGTGTTTTGTTGGCCCTTTATACGCCGGTCCCATTTTGCATCAGTCCCTTTTGCTCCGGCACTTCTTCCTCCGGTTTGTATTACCCCAACAAATTGAAGTGATATTTTCTACATTCTGGGGATTTTTTTGTCATTTTCTAATCAATTACAAATACTGTGACTTCTTTATTACTGCTTTATGCCTCTTCCCTTTCAACAAAATCTTCGCAAACTGATCGAATTTCGATTAGGTTGTCTAACTTTGCCCCCTCTGGTTCTTCTAGTTTTCGTCTGTAATTCGTCCTGCAATTCGGTAGAAGATCGTTGTCTTCATAATATCTGTTGTATTCAACGCCACAATTCCATCAGAATATCTTATGGCGTAGTACACACAATATTGCAATTTAATGAAAACGATATCCGTCTATTTCCTCAAATCTGAGTTGTAGCATCAAATTTTTCAGTTGTTTTCCCACGAAAGTGCTCATTTTCTCCGGAATAAGTTTGAACAAAGTGCAGTCTAGTACCAAAATAATTTTACAAACTGTTGTTATTTGCAAAAACAAAGGTTTGAAACATAACGCCACATTTCAGTTCAAATTTGTCAAATTTTAGCTCTTTTTACGCCAGCCCTTTAATGCTGCATTCTGAAAATTAACGCCATTAAGGGCCGGCGTAAAAAGGGCGAATCAAGTACACCGCGAGACGAATGACGACAACTTCTTGAAAAGTATAACAGAGATCATTCTGATAACCCTCTCAAAAGCGATTTACACAAACTTGCAATGTACACGAAGCTTTAAGATCTCTCCTCGAGTGATTACAGATGTCTGCGAACTCCATAACGAAGTCAAAAATATATACATTACATGGTAGTTAATATTTCATATTTTGTTTTCTTCTTACGTTATTTAAGTACGCATATAAATATCTCAAACAACAAGAAGTACAGGGGTTTAAAGAAATTATTTCACAACTTGCAAATTTCAACGTCGAACCAAAGCAACTGGTCTTTGAAATAATGATCATCCCAAGACGCGAATCGTTGGAAACGTTTGTTAACGAACGGAACAAAACTGAACTGAAACCTAATCAAAGCTGCCACGAAGTGCATTTACGGATCAGGCTCGGGTATGGTGGTGTGGACAAAGCGGTTACTCTTGCGTGGGACAAAACATAATGTGACAAGATACAAGGCACTGTTAATGTAGTTAAAGTACTGGAGTGTGCTATTGGCATACCCACTAGATCTCTGTGCTTTCATAAACACTCACGCGCTTTCCTTAACATTAACTGACATCATCAGCTAAAAATGGCAAGCTTTCAATTTCATACCCCTCGGGATAAGCAGTGGGGGCCTTCAGCTAGTAATGACTGTTGGGATGATAAGAAGTGGCGCGCAGCATGGAATTCCTGGAACCCTGAAATGTACGCGAGTAATTTCCGGGGGTTCGTAGATGGTCTGTGGGTCTGTAAGGTATCCTACATTTCTGGGAGACAGTTGAGGAATTTTTGGTGAATCCTTCCCGACATGATCAAGGTAGCAATTCGTGAATCATTAGGGATTTGAGAGTCGTTCTCTACTACATTGATATATAACACCCCTTCTATGTATTGTATATTCAAAGGCGCTAAACGTCTCATCAATATCCCCCCTTCCCCAGCTCTGGCTTGCTGCTAACATTCTTTCTGATCCATAGCAGCCGTAACTCGTTGCTTACAAGATGTGATAAGATGTAATTCTTATCAGTACAGCCACGTCCAAATTTGACATCTTGGTACGGTGAAGCATGTATCCAACTCATCAATTTTACAGCGGAATTCGAACTTCTAGATCGGATACACAAACAAGCTGCTCTAAACCATTTGACTACGCTGACGTAGGTATTTGAAGTATTTGGTAAGTACGATATATACCCAAAGAAACGTCGACGTAGATTAAAACTATTTGTAGATATATTTGTAAACCTTTCTGTTCACTGAGGTTGTAATTAGTTTAGAGTCTGATGGTTTTTTCGGCAGATGGTCGGATTATGAGGCAACGACCGTACTAAGAATGAGATTCTTCGTACCTTTAGTGTATGGATTCCCTGTGTTTATCATTCTCTCAGTTCAACTGTAAGCCAGAGCGATATTGCGCCCCTTGCTGCGATACGACTCTTGCACTATAACATCTCGCACCAACTAGTATGAGAGAGCCATTCCCGAACTTCACCTAATATTGAATCTAGTTTACTGATATCTGAAAGCTGTCTTAAACCCTTATTGCAAGTAACATTACGGGACGAATACAAAACTACATGAAAAGGAACAAGGCCTGTGGCCTACCAGAGCCTAATTACCAGCGGCTAATACCCCATAATATATATTGCACTGGCGTAAGTAACGCGTACTTCCTTCCTATGTCTCATTACCATGCTATTGTTTTTGGTTGGTTGATCTCCTAGTTGCCTTTCAGACAACATAGCAATGAAATTAAATTAAGAATTGCGAAAATCTGGACGGCAAACAAAGCTTCTAGTTTTGTAGGTCATTACCCCATCGTTTTGAAGCATCCGATATTTTGCAGCTAACAAGAAAGGCAACGACACGGGACTAAAGTAGCCGATATTTTGCTTCCGATAAACTATAAAAGGATACGATATCGGATTCGGATAGCTGATATTTATGTTGTCAATAAATGGTAACGCGAAATAGTATCGAACTGGAGTATCCGATATTTTACTGCTGATAAACTATAACTGAAAATAATATCAAATTGGGGTAGAAGATATTTTCCTGCCGCTTAAAGTGGGAAATAATATCGAATTGTGATAGCCGATATTTTACTGACGATAAAATAAATCGGGAAGTAATGTCGGATTGGCATGACTGGCGTAAAGGGAAGCTTTTAACTGGTATAGGCGACAGCATAACTAGAACAGTATCGATCATACGCCGTCTGAAGAAACAAGGAGTGAAGTGTAGTGGGTTAGCACGAAATAAGACGATGTACTTACCCTGCAGATAAAGGGACAATATGGACTACAACATGTGCAAACTCACATTCAGTTCATTATCAAGCTCTCGAAGGGCTTAGGAAGACTGGTAGAAATATAAATATTTTCAAGGATTACCCGATGAACATAGATAACCTAGATTACGTAAACAAACGGACATTACCGTTTTAATAACGAACCAGTACAAAAACACTAAATGACTATCCCCGGCAAAAAAGAATGAAAAGATGAAATGAAACCCAGATGTAGCAATGACATGACAATATGGAAGAATATTCCAGGGGTACACTACTGAGAACCGAGGCAAGCTTTAACGCGTCGGATTTCTTTGTCCTGTATTGAGAATTGGGATGGTGCGCCGCAACAGTACACTACTGAACAATCTGGTGGGTATGCACAAACGTGGAATGCATATACTGTAAACGTGCAAATGTAAATTCTAAACAAGTAAACGCGTACAAAGGAAGTGATGTATCTACCCCTGCACGACAGTCAAGCATCATTCTAGAAAGTGCGCCGATCTTTAAATGCAGGCAGCATAAGCAAGCGCATATCTTTCATGCCAAAAATAGCTAAATCAACCTGGAATTTACAGTTCCTAGGGACAATTGCGTTGCCTAGATATAACGATATGTCTAAACGAATTCTTAATCAACTGTCTTGGTCGGAAATACTAACTCGTGAAGAAGTCCTTCGCTTCGAAAGTTCTGCCAGACAACTAGCTACCGCTCCAGAAGCTTCAGAGGTGGACATTGCACTTAGAACTAGTTTTCCTTCGAAAGCTCGTATTAACCTGCAGAAGGTAAAAAAATAGAGAAGTGATTACAACAACTTATATAAAATATTATATGTATGTATGATCGGAGGTTCTGGCCTGTATCTCTGGGTGACGTACTCCGGGCCCCCTTAATCTTCCCCCTTATGACTGTATGTTGTCCGCAAATATAGAAAATGCAGGGATCCCGATAGCTATTCTCAGTTAAAGGATTAATACACGTGCAGCATTATTTGCTCTGGATTTCGAACAATCAAAATTTTATAAAGAGTCTATGACTCAGTTGTTTAATTTAGTCTTAGTTGCAGCATTCTAGCCCCCTCCCCCTGGCCCCAATATGGCTACAGGTACCCTGAGATCTGACATACTTGACTGCTACTGTATAGTGTATGTAAGGTTAATCAAATGATCAATTGATATAAAAGAAAACAGATGAGACAAACGAGGACGCTTAAAAGCCGATTTGTGACTGCTCCTGAACAAGTTGCGGGAAGCGGCAGAACATCTACCGGGGCATGGCTTACAAAAGGCGAACTAAAAACGAGGAACAACTACATCATACTTTCACTGGCTCGTTTCGACCCTAATATATGTTTTTTCGTTTTGGTGTAATACTTTCCTCGTTTATATCGGACTATTTGGTTTAAAAAACGTCTAACGAAAAGCATAGCAAAAAGTCCGTTACGTCATACTGTTCTTCGATTTTGCATTACAAACCCTTCAAACATAGATCCACTATGCATTCTATTAATGAAAACACGTACCATATGTACGGCGCCCGGAGTAAAAAGGGGAGCAAACAATCCAACAAAAAACAAACAAACGAGAACTGAACCGTCTTCAAAACAACAACATATCACAAAAAGCTATAAAAACCCAATAACAGACAAAACAAAAAAGTATGAGACACGAAACGGAAAAAAACTTTCAATATACTCGAGTAACGAACGGCCGCTGTACCCCACCCCCGCTTATTGTTCTTTCGTAAAATTTCCACCCAGGGCATTCGTATTCCAATCCCCTTGCTTTTTAATTTTGCGAGAGATTTCTAGCTAAATATGTTATTGAAAAGAAATTTGCCGTTTTTTAACAGAGATTTTACGATTTGCCATGTTTTCAGAGACAACTTTGGTACCTGTTTATATCAGAACAAAAAGAGTGCATATAACTGTACTACACCAGATAGCATCATTTCTTTTTCCCTACCGAAGACTTTTGAGCATTTAAAATGTCGATTTCATTATTTAACTTCAGCTTCTTTTTAACCTCCATCCCCGGTACTGCATTTGCTAAATACGTTTTTTCTTGTTTGCTGAAATGTGATACGGTTTTAAATACATGAATATACAAATAAATAAATAAATAAATAAATAAATAAATAAATAAACAAATAAATAAATAAATAAAAATAAATATACAATAAATAAATAAATAAACAAGTAAATAAATAAATAGATAGACAGATGAATAGTTTGATGGATAGGTCCTTGGGCCAACTCCCAACCGGGAAAAGACCCTTGTCACCACCCTGGATGATCCCCCATGCTGTAATATATGGTCGGTCGTGCTTGGAACTCTGGCGCCTAATTGTATCCTGAAGGAATTCCATCAAGCACTTTTCATCCCAAACGACTGACGGATAGATCGACAGATAAATACTTACTGTCTTCCATACGAAGAATTCCTGGCGATATTCCTAAGGATAAGGGCTGATGTGAGACGCACACTCCTCGTCACTGGTGATTCGTCTTCCTTTTTCTGTTAAGAATGACATGAAAATCTCAAACAGTTTCCTGAATGCACCTCGTAAAAATTTTGAACGTTAGAATAGCTAAAAGCACATAACACCAACGGAACTAATAATTTTTTCCATAGGCTTTCCAAAGCAACGTTTTGCTGGCATATGAAAATACCAACTAAAAAAACATCAATACACAAAGTTATCATACAGAAATTTCCTGACTCTCCCATGACTTTACTCAAAAAAGGAGCAATTTCAAGACCATTTCTAATTCCTTCATCTCGCTGATTCCTCCTCTTCACTGATTCCGCCATTCACCTACTTTCAATGACGCCCTTACTGAGTGGAAACTTTGGGGGATAACAACGCAACAAAAATTCCAAATATTCACAGTGCCTGTAGTTCTTCAGTTCATTGAAAAAAGTAAAGAAGTTACCAATAAGGTATTCCCGAATCCCGTTGGAGTCCGAAACAAAATTTTTATGTTTGAGGTAATACGGGTTAACTACTGATCAGCTTAAAGTTAGATTGTCGGTAGCTTAGCCCAGCTTAAGGGGATTGAACAATAAAATATACTTAAAGTTAAGGGTTCATACTGTTAGAGCTTTCCAGCAGAAATTGATCAAAGTAAACGGTTTGATGTCAAGGAAGAAACGTGCGGCAAATATAACTGAATACCTGTGACTCGAATCTCCAAAAGGCCGAGGAGAATAGCTCGACTTAGAGAATATTCGAGTTACGCGAAGCGTTCGTTAATTCGATTTCTGGCAACAAGGTATTAGTTAATGCGATTTTCAACTTCAAACATAAGAAACTCAACGAAGCTTGAAATCAAGTATCCGGCTGTACTGAGGTTGAAAAAACGTGTAACATTAGAGATGGTGAATGGATGTAAGTCCTCCTTAACTGGAGAAATTTGGGGAAATGCATTACATCGTGCTCCGTCAAAAATTAGTTGAAATGAAAGGCACTCAATAGGTCTTGTTATTCACCTGACTTGGCCTTGACCAGTTCCCGAGTTATTCGAGAAATTCTACCGAATGCAAGCCAAGAAATTCTTTCGAGTTAACTGTTCCAGGTACCAGGGCTCGAGTTAAATGGCGATTTTTATAGGGATGTTATCGGCAAGGCTCTGGGGGCTCGTAGAAAATAGTTCGAGATAATAAAAGTTCCTGTTATAAGATGTTCAATTGTAAGCAGGATTAATGTTGTTGAAATGTGCTAATTTGAGTGCAATATGGCAAAGCTGAATGTTGGTTATTGCGTCGTTTAATTACTGAAAATGTTTTTGTATATGTTCAAATTTCCTCTTCTTATCAAGGTATTCACGCAGACGCGCTGAGCCAACGCCTAGTGCATTCACCAATATACGCAGATTTACACCCCCACACTAAAACGTATACACAGCACGTGAAAGTAAAAGCAATGGTATCCTGACGCGGGGTAGTGGATGTAATTCTGCTTACATCGGTGAAAGCACTATACGAGTGTTCTTCAATCTTTTAGCACCAGTACAGTGCTTGCGACCATACGATCCTCTTTATAAAAAACCAACAAAAAAAATAATTTTGCAGTCGCTCTAAAACTGATTAGCAGTATGGGAAACGACGCCCCTAAAAATATATAGTAATTAATCATTTTTCGCCTTTTATTTATCTTAAACTTCCATCGATATTAAAGGAATAGGGGTTTGTAAATTGACATCTGATGTATTAGTAAGCTGTCATCTGAAATTTAATCTGATATAAGTCTTTCTAGAAATTTTAGAAATAGTTCCCCTCTCCTATACCGCTTATTGACAACAATGATGTCAGCTCACCTCTAGATCGGCAACTTTCGGAAACAGCAATTCCGGTAGTGTTACCAATGGTAGATCGTCCCCACTACCACTCTGATTGCAGTGTCGTTGCTACAACAAGCAGATAAAATATTTACAGTAAATGAACGTGAATCCAGAAAAATCAGAAAATTTTACGACAGGAACAGGGTTTAGGTTCTCTGCAGAGAGAGGAGTTATCTTGAACAAGTTAAGTTTTGCACACCTAAATAGCGCCAATTAAGCAAATTGTCAGGCACGAATATTTGTACAGGTCACCAGCGCGGAGTAAAAACTCATTACAACTGTTACGAATTAAGTGAGTGAACGTTTGCGTGTTACAAACAAAATTGATTCGAATAATCAATGTCCTGTTTGTGTCGGATTCGCTAACTTACCATTCTAAGCTAATGCTACCATCGTCAAGTCAATATCTTAGTAGCTCCATGTTTGAATAAGCGGTAATTTGCGATACGTTTCGAAATACAAGTCTTTTACTAGCATAAATTTATTTTCTGTTTCTTATTAAGTTTCTCCTTTCATTAAATAAACATCAAAAAGTGACAGTTCCTTAATTCATCAATAATTCTGATATTTGGGAAAGGAAAAATTAAGCTTTTGCATTAGGAGGCCTTAAGTCCTGAATTAAACGTCAGTCTGTGAACTAGTAATTTCCTAGAGTATGCTGCAGCTTCACAGCTAATAAAATATTGCTCGCCTGTTTAAGCAGTTAAGCTGAGATACTATTACTACCAGACAAATTGTCCTCACCTGGAAGTGGCAGATCATTGATCCTCTCGGCCGTTGGACATTTGAACAACCCTGTATTCGACATATGCCAAGCTGTCCTTCTACGGGAGCATGAGCACAAACCATATGGGAAAGCAGGTTGCTGTTCGTCAAGAATGAACTATGAAAAGGAAGCGGAACAAAATTTGTAAACCATTGCAATGGCGAGGGTCCAGTTAAAATCGGCCGTGGGCCAATGTGACCCGGGTTTGGCGTAGATATGTAATAAATCAGTACATTAAAGAGGGCTCAACCAAAATCAGTATTCGGTGCCCAAGCGTAGCTGAGATGTGTTACAAGCCAATAGATCAGCGTAGGTTTCATTAAAAATTAGTTGCAGGCCACACATGGCCTGCATGCGACCAAGACGAGAAACAAACGACCAGATTAGTGAGGGCCCAATTAAAAACGCCTGTTTTTGATCTGGTGTCACAGACATGTCACCAGTCTTGGAACCAAGAGCAACGGCCGATACGTGACGCAAAAACTTTAATTTGTCATAAATGTGTCGATTTGCCTAGTTAAACTTCGATGATATCAAAGTTATTAGAAGCAAACTTTTAAAGAATGCGAACAGTTAAGGCACTAACGTAGCATAGACGATTTGTAAAGCCATCAAAAAAACGTATGAGCACCTCAAGCGGCTTTGACTGTTCTATCGGAGGTATACTTTATCTCAAAATCAGTAAAATCACGTACTGGGAAGAAACTGCCTTCTATAAATGTGACCGACGCTTCTAACGTCCAGTGCATATCCCAACAATAAAAAGATAGGTACCAGTTAACGTTGTCGTGTCTCTACAACCAATGCTATGAGACTGTTGCTGTTGAGACCTAGCCAATGCAGTTTCTCCCTTATTTATGCAAACTGAAACCTGTGCTTGGAAATTCGTGCCTGCTTAACATGCGCTAAGAGTTAGGTCTTTGACTAAACAAAACTTTAAGGCACTTTTTATTTCATTACTTGGCAAAACCATCGGTATCACGCGATGAATCAATTAATTGGAGTAAAATGCCTTTTAAAATGATGATACCAAACTACGGTCTTTGAAAAGCCATCAAGGCCCTGGGTTAGCTGGAATAACGTAACTTTCCCAGGAGCACAACACTATAACAATAGTGACAGCGCTTGCATAACGTGTTCAACACCTTGAACAGGATTTAAACCCACGACAATTTGGTCTTTAGTTCACTTCCTCACCACTTGACCACGCCGTCTGCAAAGGCCTCCAAGAGCTTTTCCCAGGGGTACATCATACTGGTGGCACTTGAACCCCATCCCACAACCCATGGGCCAGTCTAATACGTTAATCAGAAATCGAACCCACGACACGACTTATGGGTCTCTAGTGCAACTTTCTACTAACTTGGCCGCAGCCCCTCTGTTATGTTGTTCGGGTTCGGTTCGGGCGGGGGGGTGGGTGGTAGGGGGGAAATCGTAGTCACTTGGGTACTATGCAAATTCCGCTGGTACGCAACATCTAAACATCTCTTTAACCAATGATTTGGTAAACAAAGATTGACAAATAAACATCCAAACAGTCTAAAACATGCCATTACCTGTTGCATCCTTCCCAGAGACACATTCTCTTATTTTCCACTGGTGATAAATCGGTGGTCGTGATCTTCCCTGATTGTTTGGGTACTCCATTTTCAATTACATCCTGTTCGCTTTCCTTTACGTCACTTGAATCCTCATTGGACGAAGAAACTTTAGCATCTCCCCCTGGCTCCTTCCCGATTTCAGAAGACGGATTTTCCTTAATATCGTTTAATAATTTCTCCCTAGATTTATCTAAATTTGTTTTACATTGCTGTCCCGAATGAGTCTCAAGCTCATTGAAAGTTTTCTTTTGTGGGTCCTCAGAATTTGAGAGCTTCGTTAACGGTTCGCCGTCTGTAATTAAATCGATGTGTTTGCTTAAACCATTTTCTTTATTTTTAATAATATTTGGTGAATGAAGTCCATTTAACCATAAATCGGTTTTCTCGCTATTTCGTTCGTGCTTTTGAAGAAGTCGACTTTCTAACACCCCGTTCAAAACAGTCTTTTCCTGTTTTTCCAGTTTGCTTGCTTCTTCTGCTAGTTTTAACCTCTTAGTATCCTTGTCCATGCTTTCCTTCTCACTAAGGTCATCGGAGTGTCGCTTCCCTGGCTCTACACGCGCGTGAGATTTGGGCATAGTAAGGCCATTCTCAGAATCTCTTGCTATATTTACAGGTACGTACTCAAGGTTCCCTTGGCCCGGTTCGTCTCTATTAAACTGCCCTATTGTGTTTGCCGTAAGACCGGTCGATTTTGACAATCCAGATAACGCCTTGTTTCCGTCAGCACATTTTCCGTCTTCTACAGCGGGTCGGTTATGAGACTGCACATCCTGTCCTGGGTTCAGTTTCCCTGCGTTATGTAGAGATCCATTTTGTTGATGTATAGGTATAGATGTGTTTCCAGCCACTCTTGAATGCGTAGATGTTAAAACGTCATTTCCTGATGTACTAGGCGCAATGGAGTTACTAGGTAAGAGTGGGTTATTTTGCTGCGGGTTCACGGTAGGTTGCTGAGTCTGGTCAACGTTTGTTGGTGCAGATACGGACAGTGAGGACGATGGCACAGACGATAACGACACATTGGGCTGTGCTACAGCTATCGACTGAGGAGGCAGCATTGGCGAGAAACTACCCTGGAGTCTCACTAACGGTAAGGTTGGTTTTTGAATCTGAGAAACGGGTGCATTATTGGGGTAGTCTTTTGGTAAGATTGGCTGCTTTCGGTTCTCCGGCTGTGGTGACTGGTTGCGCATTATTGGTAGCCTTCCGACGATCGGCGAAAACGTGGCAGCAGCCACCGGAGGTATCATCAGCATTGGGTTTTGAGGGTAAGGTCTTGGTGCTCCATTTTGCGGTAAAACTTGCGGCGGTGCTTGTAGAATCATGAATCGCGCTGGATGGTTGTTCGGATTAATTACTTGCATGCCAGAAACTGTCACCGAATTGGGCAAGGCCATTGACGTTTGTACTGGTTGTGCGGGTGGAGGAGCCACTGAGGTTGGATTGGGCTTTTGGTTCAAACTATTAGAAAGATCCGGTTGCATCTGCTTGCCCCCAGGCTGAGGTATAGCATTGTATATCACAGCTGGTGATTTATCTGCTGCAGATGTTGCCATTGGTTGCTGCAGTAGGGCTGTATTCGTCATGTCTGTGGAGGGTACCGGTAATGTGCTCATTGCGTTCTCTCCAGGAGGCACTGTTCTGGGTATATGCGGCTGGTCTGATGCCCGCGAGTCGCTCACTGAACCTTGAAGACCATTAAACATAGGGGTACCAGGTTGTGGCTGTGGGGGTAGAGGCACTTTAGACGCATCGTTTGGCAATGTAGTATTCTCCGTTCGCCTACTTTCAACCATTGTGCCGGTACCTCCGATCATCTGCTGTAAATTATTTGTGGGAAGTGGAGATGACGGCGGCAATCCGGCGGGGTTTGGTTGACCTGGAGATCCTGGCATGCTAGGACTCTGAGGGGGACCTCGTTGCTGTGGGCCAAACTTCTCTAATAGGTTTACAGCCCCTGGAGCAGAGGTTTTTGAAGCTTGTGCCAGGTTTTTCTTACCCCGTTTTGACTTCGGACTTGCATGTGGTGTATCTTTTACATTTTCCTTGGCTGATAGTTGCTCCTGTGCAGCTTTCTGCTGTACTCGCTGCATTAGCATTTGCAGCTGCTGCAGCTTTTGGTAATGCATCTGCATCTGTGAATGGTGCGACTGAACTTTGGTCTGAATCTCCTCCATAACATTCTGTGGTAATTGTTGCAGCTGACTTTGCTGCACCGCCTGCTGCAGCTGTGCCTGAATATTCTGAATTTGCTGCCGATGAAAGTGGAACTGCATAAAATGCTGCTGCATTTCGCGTTTTATATGCTCTGTAGCTGTCTGATACTGAGCTATCCCATCTTGCGCCTGAGCGCCAGACGTAACTGGCAAACTGATGCTATTGGGTGGTAAAGGTCCACCAGGGCTGCTCGTACTGATACACACATTTGGAGGTACATCTGACGGGTGGGTCCCAGCTTCGTTTCCTGGCGTGTTAAGCAGAGGTGTTGGTTTCGGTCCAGTGTCCTTAATGATACCATCCTTTGGAGCGCCTTGCGATGTCTGGTCGATAGGTGGCGATGCATTGACCTGCTGACCTGGACCGGGGCCTGTCAAGGGTGGTGGTCCTCCTCGAGCACCCTGTAGAAACGGTACTCCTTCATACTGTGGCCTCAGCCGAGATTGTTGAAAAGTATCCGGAGACAACGCTGGCCGCTGTCCAGCCATGTATGGAGATGCAACTGGTCTTTGAAATGGAAGCGGCGGACCTTGTAAACGCTGGTTTTGTACAATATTTGGAGGAAATGCATTTGGTCTAGGAGATCCATGAATACCTACTACAGGTACCGATGCTCTTTGTCTAGGTACTCTGCTTTGAACTGGCAAAGGAGTAGCTCTTCTCTTAACTCCTGCGATGCTGTAATAGCCTTCTTGATTCGTCTGGGCACCCTGGAGATGTTGCTCTGGTATCACCATCCTGAGGAAAGTCCCAGAAAAGAAATAAAGAAATTAGTCATATTACTCCCTAATTGTGAGCGAACGTCATTAATATGGTCGGGCAAGGACTGGAAATTATGGAGAATTTGGACTGTCTGACTGGTGCTTGGTTTTGGACCAATCAGCGTCCGCTAGAAATGTACGGATGAAAAGACACTCCTTGTGTCTGCAAAATAAAGGTTTTTATTGACTTTATACGGACTGATTCCCAAACGGCCAAATTGAACGCGGACCTAGCTTTTCCTATGATATGGACGCAATCATCCGTATATCCGTTAAAGCAGTCTGGGTTTTTTAGCAAAGAAACAAGCTGTCCGGCGAAAAAAGCCTCTACGTACAACAACATTTTCGCTGGTACAGAAAGCAGGGACCTGTTAGCCGATGAAAACCTTCCGGGTTTCAGTTGCAGCCCTCATACTTCGAAACGTAGCAATTCTTTTTTGTCAACTAAACAAGCGCGTACTGACCCGTACCCGGGTTTGAAGGAATCTCACTAAGTTTTTATTAGCCGATCGTTATATCCTGCGACAAAAAGACATCGTCGTTAAACTAGTCAGGCAGCTGACTGTTTAAACAGGTGGGGTCGAGGAGCAGGTAAGGTAACGTACGGAAAGGTAAGGCAAGGCAAAGTAAGACGGAACAAGAAAATAGAAAGTAAAGTAAGGCAAGGTAAAACATGGCAGAGGAGGATAAGGAAATGCAAAGACAGGGTGTGGCAAGGACAAGGCACGCAACGCAACGGACGTAAGCCACGAAAAGCAAGGCACGGAACAATAAGCCAAGGTAAGGTTAAGTACGGGAAGGCAAAGATGGGCGAGACAAAGTGCGGGAAGGCAAAGTGCAGGAAGGCAAAGTACAGGAAGGCAAAGCGAGACAAGAAATAAGATAAGGTTCGATAAGGAAAAGTTAATGTATCAAATGTATTAGAAAACATTACTTACCTCAAGATCTTGTTAAAGTTTACCGCCGGCAGAATACCTAATCTCCCCAACCGATTGCATGTAACCAGGTAATCAGAATACATATCGGATCTTGAAATGGTGTGTCCTGGTGATAATTCATAGAATGCGCTAATCCTAACAATAAATGAAAATATGAAATCATAAATCATTAATTATCAACAATCATCATTATTATTATCATAATTATCATCATTGTCATGGCCGTCGCCGTCGTCGTATGTATGTATGTATGTATGTATGTATGTATGTATGTATGTATGTATG
>PUGI020000023.1:0-16658 GCA_008930755.2 Alatina alata | reverse complement strand
TGTATATATACGTATGTATAGATGGATGGATGGATGGATGGATGGATGGATGGATAGATAGATAGACAGACAGATAGAGACAGACAGACAGATACATTGCATTCATGTGTAATTCTCAATGAATGGAGCGTTGCGACAATAGCTTGCAAACTTTTTTAATTCATTTGGTAACTGAGGAGATTCGAACCTGCGAGAGTCCGACGACCTAATGATTCGTACACTACATATCTATCTACACATATACTACATCGTGATTTGTAAATTACACACATATATATATGTATATATATGTATATATATGTATATATGTATATGTATATATGTATCTATATTCTCAACAGAAATCACTGCTGCCACGGACGAGACTTGAACTCGGCACCTCGCACTTCGTAAGCAACTATTTAACGTATATGCCATTTCTGTTGAGATATGAAACGAATCAATCAAGTGCCTGTCTGATAATTATGTATTTATATATATATATATACAGTTTACATATATATACGTATACAGTATACCTAAGTGAGGTCCTCGCTTCGCTCGGATTTGTCCACTCGCATTTTTGCACTTAGTTTAAATTTTATGTTACTAAGATTTCACGCCTTACTCGAGAGAAAAGTTTAAGAAAGTAATAGAGCCTAATACGTAAGAAAATAACTTGCAGTAAAATTGTTTTAGAAAACACGCTCCATTTTTATTCAAAACAAAACAGCGTTAGTTTGGTATTCGACGTTCAACTGGTAGCGATTATGTTGTTGAAAAACTGAATTAATAATAAGGCATAGCGGCTTTTAGTCCAGTAGTAGTAGTAGTAGGGATGCTAGTATAAGAAGTTATTTACGGTATGGGAGGTGGATGTATTTGTGTGGATTCGTTCTTGTGTGTGCGTGTGTGTGCGCGTATGCGTGTGTACGGGTATACACACTAACTTTAGCGCACGTTTTACATGCAATTCAAAATGATTTTATAATATTGACGTCATTGCCAAACCGAGGCAGGCAGAAAAGTAGTGCAATGCTTGAATATTATAATGTATATTACCGCCTGAAAGTCATTTTGCCCCCTGTAGTGAGGCCCCATAGAAGAACCTACGAAATGGGGTGGCAACAGAACTCATAACGTAACTTATATAACACGTCCCTTATTGAGCCCAATGTTTATCCCACTTTCTTACTCATTTTACAGTTATGTTTTTCGTTCTGGTTGTCGTCTTTGTGTTGTTTTTTTCATATTCTTTGAGCTGTATGCCCACTCCAGCACCTTTCTGGTTGTCGTCTTTGTGGGGGTTTTTTTCATATTCTTTGAGCTGTATGCCCACTCCTGCACCTTTTTTATGTTTTTGTCTTCTTCACGGCTTTCGTGTTCGTCTGTTTCTTCTCTTTCCTTTCTTTCATGCTCCTGTTCTTTTCCTCCCGTTCATCCTCGTCGTCGTATCCTCCTTCTGGATTTTCCTCGGCTTTGTAGTTCCCTTTCTCCCAGTTCTCGGTTTTCTTGTTGATCTGTTTCTTCTTTCTTTCTCTTCCGTTTCTTTGCGCTCCTGCCCTTCTCCCCCCTTTTACCTCTTGTCCTCGTATCACCCGTCGTAAGCATCTCCCTTTTCGTCATAGTTCCCTCCCTCCCGCTCTTGTCGCCCTTCGTCTTCTCCTTCATCTTCTTTCTCTACCTTGTCTATACCTTCCTCCTCTACTCTCTGCAAAAGGATATTGGGCATAAAGATGTATGGACTTCAAAGGCAACTTTTAAATTTAACAACTGAGGGTGCTGGAGGAAGGGTGCTTGCAGTAATTCATGAAAATACGAAGGCAGAAAATTATTCGATTCGAAAACTATCATTTTAGAAATCAGTTAAAGCATCAGGATAAAGATTAAACGCTTTGCAATGCCTTAAACATCCTTTCATGTGCAATGTTATACATAGACATACATATATCTTTCTTCTATTATGAAAAATATAGTCATTTTTTTGCAGATGCACAATTATACTCTCATGATCTATTCTCGTAGAATGAAAGTGTCCACGAGCATAAACAAGAATCTTTAGAGCATCAAGTCATTTATCCACCAGCAAATCAGGACGATTTTGACGAGGAAGTTGCCAGGTTAGAGGATAACAGTTTATCACAGACCTTATCTTATGCAACTGGGCAAGAAAGTAGCTACCAGCTTAGCATGCTGAAGAATAACTTCGGAGATAAAGTTAAACCTTACCGCCTTGAGAGTACAGAGGGTGGTAAAGTTATACAGAATAATTTTATTGAGATTAAAATATTGGCAATCGATGATAACACAGACAGTTGTAAGGTAGATATTACGAAACCCTCTGTCAAAGCATTGTTAAATAGAGTCGTGGATAAAGTACTTAAAGGTAAATGTGTTAATAAAGATACTATAAATCAGTCCTATTTAAAACCGCAGTGCAGAGCTACTTTAACCGAATTAGAAACCCATTTAGAGCAGGTGTTAAACGATAAAGTACCAATCCGGAAGCAAGAGAGTATTATATGGAGGTGCCTTGGTAGTAAAAGGATTCTGTTTTGTAATTTATGCATCTTCATGTCCTTCAGCTTGTTGCTTATGAATTATTACAGATAAACAAGTATCAATTTCTAAACCTTTCTTTTCCCATCTTAGAAGTAAATACATGGTTTAATAACTCAACGAGTTAGCTAATAACACCGCTATGTGAAAATATTAACAAAAGGAAACTAAATGAATATTAAAATTGTAAATAGTTCGTTTAAAAATATTAGGTAATAAATTGAAATCAAATAAATTGCATTCTGATATTTTCAGTTTCAAGTGAAATGAACTTTATAATATATTGTCTTGTGATCTTCTTGCCTATTAAATTAACATATGGAGTTATTTCTTGGCCGTGTGTTGTTTGCTGTAATAGTGTTTGTTTTCATTGACCCGGAGGTGTGAGTTCCATGTGACGTCTTAGTTATTTGGGTAATTTGTTTGTATGGATGGCTGGGGGTAATGGTATTACTATATGTGTCATTGTATTTCTGTAATGGCTAGGTTAGTATTGGAAAAGGAATTGCACATTTCTGTTCTGCACTTTCAGTACCCAATACCAACCCTTTTCCTTTTGTGAATAGTTATTCCCACGAAATTTGTCACTTTTCTTCTACAATTGGAATCGGCACGTTATTTTTAAGCAAAAGCGTCCTGACAGGGACAGTTCTTTATGGAAATAAACGAAAGATGTATATACTTGAAGCGCTCATCACGAACTCTGACAGACATCGCCATTCCTTGATTGTAATACTGCTTTCATGTGGATCATCAAGTAAGGATACAAGGCTGTCAAGTCTACTAAAACTTGGACAAGTGATCACGACTGGTAACAGTTGAGCAAATACCTTCCTTCCCCTGAAGGTCGTGGGTTCGAATCCAGACCAAGGAATTGGACGGGTGTGTCACCTTTGCCGTTTCAAGTACTGTTTTCTCCTGGGAAAGATACTGCTCCAGTTGACCTTTGAACTCCAGGTGGCTTATCAATGACCTTAGTCCGGTATCATCGTATTAAAAAAATACCCCAAGTTATGTACTCTTCGGTATGTGCCTTTCGATAAATGGTTAACTGTTTGAAATCGTCAAAGTTATGAGGAGTTCTTCCGTAGGATACAATAATTGGTTCGTTTACTCATGTCTCTGTTGGCTTCCTGGACGACCCTGACAAAAATGTGATGATGAAACCCGACGCTACCTGCAAGGATTTGTATCCCGACAATGATGTTCCAAGAAAGACATTCATAGTTGGAGCTAGTTTTCATATTTTTTCCCCTTTGTATTGTATACGCAAGACAACTCACAAACCTGCTATCCGGAAGGTCCACGCATTTATTATACCACACCAAAATGTACACATTCCCTTATCTACTCGTCGAAATGTGTTACTTGTTAGCCACGGGAGAGAAAGAAGCGTTATTTAACAAACTATTTCGTTCTAACAATCATAGGTTTCTGCGATAAAATTGCTGGTGTTCTTTAAGCTTGGTATGACTTAAGGTGCAGAGGAAAATTTACAAAGTTGGGACTACTATTCCTTTTGTGATCTCTTAACACTTAAACACTTCACAAGCCTCTGCTATCAAGAACGTTCTTTCATGTTTTATCTCATATCACAACATACACATTCTAGTATACACGCTTTAAAATATTAAATTATTAACAACGGAAAATAAAGGATAGTATACAATGGATCATTACAAGCCGGACATCCATTACACTGCGTAGGATTGGAGATGGCCCAAAACGTGGCATGATTCAACGAAACGTACTTTGTTTGGGAAACTTTAAGCTTTTTTGGTGTCTTGTGGCATTATAAGCAGGATAAACACAGAAATTTCCAGCTTACTACCCGCACTCCCTGCCCTCTGCTCTGATACATCATCCCGCCTAACTTACTTTGTACAAACCAAATGTTTACTAACACTTACGTTAGCATTATTCTAGGGAACCCCTTTTAATCCTGCTGTAGGTCCATTTCCGTTATTAATTTGCACTATTTGCACCAATTTTTAACAGTTAACTTACGTCCTCAACCTATTCTGTATAAAAGCTGTAGCAAGACAGGATAGGAGTAAAGTGAATTGCCGAGTTAGATATTATGGTATTTTTGGTCAGGGCCGGTTTTACAGGGGGAAGATGGGGGACAATGATGCTACCACCCAACCAGAAGGCCCACCTTACACACAGTTGAAGGAATTGAAAATAATCCATTCATTAAAAAGGGGTTTTGATTTAAAATGAGCTCTGAGAGCATTTCACTAGCATGGCAGCTTTTCCTTTTTAGAGAAAGTTACTTTAGTTACTTTACTTTAATTTTCACATGGTCAACAAGCGCTACAAGATTGCGGTGGAGCGAATACCACTTGAAAGCGATTCGATAATGGATCTTGTGGGTTTTGTGAAGAATACTTGCATTTGCTTTCAAGACGTTGCAACCGTCAAGTACCCGACTTTCCCCTGGTCTAAATCCGGCCCTTGCTTATATGCCATCACTCCTTTAGGCTAGGTATTATTTGGTGAACTGAAGGATGTCTTAAGCGTCGGAATTATTGATGTGGGGAAAATGAGTTGGCATCTCCTGTTGGTGTTTGAATAATCCAAGGCATCTCCTGTTGGTGTTAAGCCTTAAGATGGATACTTTTAAACGTTTTTTCGCGCTGTTTGTTTTTAGCACGTAGAAAAAAAATTATTCTATATAAATATATAATTCAATGTGGAGGTTTAAGTCCGTAATTCAGTATTTATCTACGTATATTAAGTATATTTTATCCGTGCAAATTTTCGTGCATAACATGTTTTTCGCGCGTGCACAGAAGGTTCCTGTATCGCGTAATAATTGTACAGACGTTTCGCGCAGAATGTGTTGCCTGGAAAATTACACTTGCAGGAATAGACCTTTTCGAAAACTTGTACTTATGGCTTCGTTCTACGTTTCATGTTTTGAATGGTGAAAAACAGTACTATTTCAGCTTGCGTGACTGTTGCTCAGACAAAAACAAGTACATGCCATGCAAAGTTGCTATGCTAAACTAAGTCTGAGCTAAAATCTTACTAGAATAAGACATTTGGTTTGCCTTTCGCGTAGACGTAGATACCGAGGAGTTCGGCTGCGTCGAAGATGCAATAATCATGTTTTTTATCATTGGTTGGCTTATACAAGTAAATGGCTTTTTTACTTATAAAATGTGAAACGTATCCTTGCGAAAATGTACATAGCTTCAAAAAAACTGTATGGTATAACATGTATACGCTTTATCATTCAAACCCCGGTCCCCCAGTTTACAGTAAATTAATAACATTAAATTAAACTGCTAAGACATTCATCATTTTCCTAATGTAGCTACCTGTTTTGTTTTTTGTTAATTTTTGATTTTTTAGTTTTGGTGTCATTGGCGGTTAGGGATAGTTGGAAAATTTTGTAGTCATGATCATTTTTAGCAATCCACACCAGTATTATACTGTCGTATAACTGATTTTGTGATTTGAATGAATTTTAGTCATTTGGATAAACTTGTCGATATGGAAATCGTATACACGGATCTACCACGATCAACGTCGGTTGACGACTTTGAAGTGATTGAAGTAAACTTCGGTACATCCGCGAACAGATATGAATTACACACTACAGATGCTAAAGCCGATGTTGCTAAAAAGTCACCAAGGTTTAGGAGGCATAGCGTCGGAGTTACCGCGACCTCAAGCTTTAAGAAAGAAGAGAGGAATATCACAGAAAACAGAGGCCCATCAAGACGCAAGTCAGTCCATTTCGGTAATGCCATCGTCGTGGGCACAAGCGCATCTGTACCAAAGGTTCGCAGAAAGATTTCTCTACCGGTGACTACAAGCGACAAAGATCTTCTTGGAGAGACAGCACCGTATCGAAAGAGCAGGAATGGTAGAGGGAGAAGAACGGGCGTTTGTCATTTTCCGGTTGGAAATGAGGAAGAGTTTGGTGACTGTTACGTTATCAAGACAGCAACAGACAGTGGATTTCGCCCCATCGCTGAAAGGTTGCCTCTCACATATTTTTATTCTCCTGACGCCTTTTAATTGACCAGTGTACAAACGCTCACTTCACACTTTAATTTCATTCACCAGCGTTTCAACCAAACGTAACAATCAGTTTCTTACGGTATAACGTCTGTCTATGCAAAGTACTGGCTTATTCTTTAACTCTTGTTTTATCGTCAGTTTCTTTGGCTTGTTATTTCCTTTATCAGACGAATCTAATAAAAAGGTGTTCTCGATTAATACATTCTTGGATAACTTGGAGTTCTATTTCCATAATTTTTTTGAAATGCACACGCACAAACACGTTTTCCATGCATTAACTATTCATTTTGCTATTCCTCGCCCTATTCTTAGTTTCCTTTTATTTTGAGTTCTCGTTTAAGTTTCCTTATGGTAGGAATTCGATGTGATATTTTGACTTTTACTAGGTTTTCCAGCCTTTTATTGATGGTGTTTACTCGGAACGGATTTTCCTACGATTACTTGAAACTGTATTACTGGATTGCTCCCGAGCTGTGATCAATAGCACAATAAGACGTATTCAGAACGCGCGCAGGAGAAATTATTTTAATAGCATTGGATTAATATCTAATCGGTTGCAAAAGGAAGGGAATTTAGATATTTGTATCATACATGTGTCCACTTCGGCAAAAGTTAAACTTTCAACAAGTAGAAAAGCAATATAACGAACTGATCTTAAAAGTAAAATATAAAGGGCAGTTGATTTTGGTTCAAGAACAGAAATTGAATTGTTGCATCATTTTCCGTATAATTATGCTTAGTATTGCAGGTTGATCGTTGTCTCACTCAATAAGGTGGATAGAAGGTGATAGCTAAAAACCTTTGTAATATGGCAACGCTCTATAAGTATATCTTTCGCATAAAAAAAGTATTCTCTCTTAGCCTCATTGTAGCAATGTTTGGGCAAGAGATCAATTGTCGAAAATGTCTTAGACAAAAGGAGCATTGAGAACCAGCATACATCTGATCCCAGACGAAAGTGAACCTCTCCTTATCCAAAGATCTTAGGATCCACAATAGTGGGAGAATCGCCAAGAGCCGTAATTTCCTGTAAGATAAAAGACTGTATGAACGATTATAGAACTAGAATTCCGCATTTGTACAAACCAGTACAGTGTGATCAAGGTGTTGCTAGTTTAATAGGTAGAAAATGGATGTTTCTACGTCTTTTACGGCCTTTTTACAGTATGTGACGTCATAAACTGGGCCAGATGAGTCCCATGCCGATTATGTACAACAAACCTGACGAGTAGAACATGATCTTCTGATACAAAAACCATAATCTAAACCATATGGTTTGTCATAACGTAAGGCACTTCTTTAGTGTCAAAAGTATTGAGCAAAACAATGGATTAAACCTCACAGGCTGTTGATTCTGCATATCTTATTAGAATTGAGAACCAGTCTTGATTATACTACTTATGACACTGATAAAATTTGGTTATAAAGAGGACAGCTGGGAGCAATTCAGTCTTATCTATCTTGTTGGACTGCGCTATCTTGAAATCTACGCAGCACACATATACTTTTTGTGTATGTCGTATTTTGGCCTAGGTTTCGCTTTTGCAGGTCTACGTTTAAGTGCTCATCTATACTCCAGACACCGAACGCGTAGCACATATACACGCCCATATACTTAGCTATGCAGTTTGTGCGAACAAAAGCGTCAGACCTGTTACGGTAGAAGGATTTTCCTCATTCTGAGGCTCATAATGATGGCGATACGTACATACCTTCGTTCTGCATGGATTATTCAGATAAAAATCTACGAAATTTTTTGTTTATCCCAGCGGACACCGTGCTCGTCACCATAGCTGTCAGTTTCTTATCTTTGGATCAGCACCAATACTTGTAAAAATACAGTCAAGCGCCGTTGAAAGTAGCGCGGATTATCGAAGGTTCGTGGCGCTGTTTTTCAGAGTCGGAGCATCTGCTGGAAGGATTATTGCGGATTTCTTAAGTCGGGGCGTTGTCATCAAGACGTTATTTTGAAAAGTTTGCATTTAATACAAGGCCATCATGGAGCCAAATGCGATGCGCTATCGCAGAGAGGACTTTTCCAAGGATTTTCGTAACCTTCTAGCATTCTTGCACAATAGTTGCCGTTCTTGTTATGTTAAGGGTTGTTAGGCATTTTGATGTCATTGTTAAAGGATTCGTGAAGAATTCTGCGCTGCTACTGTTTTAGAGCTTTGGGCACCTGGTTGTTCAGGAAGAAATAGTTAGCCGAACCAATTCCAGAAGGGTGATGTCATCTGAAACCTATCTGTAATGTAAAAGGTTTTATTTAGGAAGGTTAGTGGCCTTCCACCCCCACCCGCCCCACCTTCCACACCATCACCTTATAAAGCGTTATTTGTAGGTGGGAAAATGCTTATGTTGGGCGCTGAAAAGTTATCCAGACTTATAAATCGCTCATGACAGCTCACAGTCACGGCCAAATGGTTATCGGTTTTTTCTATGAAGAGCACAGTCGTCGATTATCCGAATAAAGTGAGCTCGATTTTTGGGACTGTTGTCGTTTAAGCCAAAAATGCGGATAATCGAGGACGATCTTTTTATTTCAATTTGGTCAGTTAATTCTGTGTAAGAACCTCTTACCTAGGCCAATGTTGTTTACAATAAGATATTCTGTAATATGATGCTATTCATGGAATTACCGAATTCGGCACATTTCTTTCTGTCTCATCAGAGAACTAATTGAGAAGCAGTCGTTCAGACAGCGAAAAGGCGAACGGATAAAAAAGTCTCCTTCTTTAACATTCAAATAAACGAGAAGTTGTTCCGATAAGAAAAAGTTCCTCAGTTTCAATGTTTGAATAATCGAGGCTCGGATTGCCAATATTCGGATAGTCGAGTATTGTACTAAAGTACAGCGTTTCCGGTTTATAATCGGAAGTATTCGCGTCTTCCTTACGAGGGCCACGCAGACACCAGAAATTCATACATACTTTGTGAACGTAACTGAAATTGGATCCACCATATTTTAGTATTACCATAGTTCCAGCCAGGCGATCGTTGGTATTTTTACATAGACTACTCAATAGCAGCCTTTGTTAGTAGTAAATGAGTGTAATTGTTCACATTTTGTTTACGAGAAACGTAGAGAAGCACATTTTCTTCACGAGGAAAGAGGTGTTCGACTTGATCCAATGGTGTGTTTCAAGCGTCCCTGTATGATACGTTGTAGGACGTTTGTATTTGCCACCAGTTTTGGCAGGTGCTTGGAATCTTGAGCCCTGGTGGTCGTGGGAATAGTTGTTGTCTAATTTGTGACTTTCTGTGACTGTTTTGTTGAGTTTTTTATTGTTCATTTTGAAGTTAAACGTTTGTTATCTGCCGTGTATGTGAAGTTGTCGCCAAGAAATAGCTTTCATTTGAATTAACAATTTAACATAAGTTACTTTTTCAGACTTACTTAACTTGCTCTGATGGTTATTGCTGTTGTGCTGTGTTTTTTTGGTTTTTTTTGCTTGTTCTTATTTTGTTTGATCCTAGGTAGGTTAAGACATAAGAAATTTCTCTAAAAAACAACGGTTGATGGGTCGAATCTCCGTTCGGACGTGCACAAGGAGATTCGCTGTTAACCCAGCAGTAGAATGTGTACTTGGCATTTGGAGTGAGAGTATATAGCTGGTAATGAAAGGCATTGGCGAACTCTACCTTTTTCTACGTGACCCATACTCACTGCAATCTCATATTCTTAACGCAATTATACAGACTGTGGAGCTAGATATTTGCTTTTAAATAAATGGTTTATCCGTTGACAATTAATTTGTTTTTGTACAAGTCTGATGCAATTCTTGATTAACTTTGGGAAAAGTTTAGAAGTTTAGAAGACATTCCTAGTACGTGAAGATAGAACATTACTGAGAAAAGTATGCTTCTAAGTAACGAGTTGCAAAGAGGGGATACTGTGTCTGCAGGTGAGTATTTACGGAGATTTCAAGTGAGACGATTCCGAATAATTAGTAGCTTAAACGACCAATAACAAGCAGCGTATGAAGGAAGGACCATTGAAGAGTATGTTCGTAGCCAGCAATAGCGAGAGATACTCTTAGGTCCCTCATCCTGCCGCCTATTAATTTTGCGATAACCTTTTCGCCCCCCCCCTTCTTATTCGAGCCCCCTGCTTAGTTGGTTTTGTAGGAATTGATTAGAGTGTGTAAATAGAGTTGGATTTTAATATGAAAGGGGGATCACGGGAATTAATTGGAATAAATTAACTTATGAATTAGGTTATTTGCAATGTGCGTATTATTTGCATAATCTGATGGAATTTTCCTTAACTGTAACCATCAAAGGCCAAAACTTTTTAACTTGCCCTCTCACTATATAACCCCCACCCTGCTTCCTAAGCAGCGGTAGCTTGGTGACATGCTAGAGCAGTTTAGGTTATAAGATGAACTGGTTGGTGTCCGTCTTGCTGCAGTACCTTTGCGCAATAGATCCTTCTGCTGTGTTTCACCCTGATATGCTATGGGTCAAACGAAAATTGACAGCAGGCGTAAGCTGCGGGGTAAATGAACTGTAGAGCGTAAAGCGCCTTTCAGTATGTAATGCATAGAAGCACAGAACGTTCTATATCTAAACCGACGTTTTACTATAACCCCGATTTATCTACTGCCATGGAATTTTCAACCTCATCCGACCTATTCCAACCGTCCTACTATTCAAAACTCGAGAGTAACGCGTTGTTAGCTATCTGTGCAGCAGTGCGAACGCTAACGCGTTCGAATGCAGTGGTAAGAGTAACAAACGAAAAACTAATTCTTAAATATGTACTTAAATATGTACAGAAAAATATATTGAACATAAACGTTTCGGATTGAACTTACGGACAATATTAGTGCGAAGCATCCGTCCAAGCATTTTGTAACTCCGAAAGTTTGTCACTCCGAAACATTTTGTTTAGGGTGTTATTTTTATTTTCTGGGAGTTTCGAATTTTGAGTGGGGCAGGTACATGAAAACACAGTGGTTGCAAATAATATGACCGCATTAATACTAATGATTAGTCAGTGCAAATTATTGTTTTATGAAGCTACCTAAGCGTAGAAAATTAGTATAGAAAATAGGACCTTCCATGAAAGGCTGGCTACAGTAAATAAAGTCTTTGTGATCCATTTCTTATTACCTGCAGGGCCAGCGCAGATCAATAAATGCAAACAGTTGTTCTTTGCTGTTATTTTAAGGCTAATTGAACATTAAACGACTGACACAGGTCTCTCGAAAAATTAAAACAATAGCATCGTACAGTTTCCCACTTTTATAAGACAAATCCCCGCGGATACATGTTCTGAAATTTTTGAAATCCGTCCAAAAGTTTTTTTTGCCGGAGGTTTTGTTCGCGGAAAGTTTTCCTTCTTGAAATAGCATGGTAATTCTAAAATGGAACCTATTTTTCTTTAAAATTGCTAAGGTTTTTTTGCATCCGTGAGTAAGAGATTTGCAAATGTACGTAGGACGTCGCTTGAATGAGAGATGAAATTTGGAGGGCCGTCAGTGGTTATGCCAATAGGGAATCAGTGATAACAACTGTGCTGATAACACAGTGTGTTTGAAGCCTTTAAACGCGGTTATTCCTTTTTATTTAACAGGAAGAGTTCAGAGAAAACAGGGAGCTTGTGCAAGACTGAAGAAAGGGGAGTTTGAGCGAGTATTGTTTCGTGCGAGTGTAAAGATTTATGATGTGAGCTGTTTATAATTGGTGCCTCTCCATTGCTGCTAAACATTTTGATATCGATGTTAGGAAATCAGTTACGTCTAAGCAATTTACAGCCATACGTTTTCAGCTGTGAAAGTGTTTGAAACTATGCATGATCAGATGTTTAGAAATCGTGCGACTATGGTTTTTCTTGGGGCTTCGTTGTTGGCGTTCGGGAATCATTCACGATTTAGCAGTATGCAGATTTGTTTTCATGGACAGCGAAGATATTGTCCACTCCTGAGACGTTGGTGTTTCGAAAATTTGTTCGTTGTGACCCGTAGCGACGATTTGGGGTTTTATACCCTCAAAGCGAAGACGTGTGGAAATTTTTGAAGCGTGGTTTAGCAGGCGTTCTGGTATGTCTCAGAAATTGGAAGCGAGATAGTGCTGTATGTCCACATATCAATGGCAGTATGATAAAGAGGTATCTTGCATACAAGGTAGGAATCTTCATGGCTAACAGATGAGCCCTTATACTATTGCGCGAAAGAAGAATCTCTAAAAGCAACAATTACATTGCTTTTCCTCTTTATCCGGATCATCACGAGATGGTTATTGCAAGCATCAATTCTTAATGGTTTTACAATTTTGTGATAACGTATCCTTTGTACCATCCCACACCCCACCCACCATCCGGATTCTCGCATGGTCATTATACCAGTAAGTGGTCAAGGCTTAGCCTTTCTTTCAAGTTAATTAAGTTTCCTCGATACATGTGGAGGTAGGTAGAACCGAATGAGGAAAATCCGTGTTGCCGCATGCTTCAGTCCAGCAGATTTCTTGCTTGCATGCTTGCTGTAAAGCTAAAGATTGCCGCTGCAAGCATTATTTCTTCAGGTAGCCTATTACTACGTTACTTGACAGTAGGTTTCCTTTTTGTTGTAGTTCATTCGAGGTAACAGCCAACAATCTTCCGCAAAGTCCATGTACAAGTGATGTGTGCCCTTCACCAACGGTCAGGAAAGCTGATGTAAGAAGTTGTAACTCTGTAGTATAATAGAATGGTAGAAAACTTTGCTTGAATAAACTTAAGCTTCAACTTGGTCCACGTGAAATATCAGTTCCGGCAGGAAAACTGCTTTATCTTGTATAAGTCAACAATTTGTTGGCATTGGTCATTCCGTCTCTATTGCCGAGGGTGATTTTTGTGCTTCGACTTCTAATTTCCAGCCTTAACTCGTAGAAACCAATCTCATCTCTAAATTAGATATCTCAATTTATGGTGCAGTTCCTCGCCTCTCTGCGTTTTAAGTCCAGACTGTGGTTACAGTAAGAAATAGACCGTAGATTACATTCTCCGCCGTAGCCCATCGTGTTCCCGTTCCTTGCACGTTAACCTAGAGAGAGAGACAGAATTTTTCTATTATCTGGCTAAACCGCTGGAGCGAAATGATATGATGGCGATACCGTTGTTGCATGTTTTCTACTTACCCGCGCGTGGTACACATCTCTGTTTTTACCTACCTTTATGTCTACTTGCATTTCCACATGAACTTCCATCTGCACTTCCGCCCGCACTTTCTAGAAACCTGTGTCTGCAGTCGCGCTTCCCACCCACAAACAGGAAGGTCGCGCACAGGAATACCGTGTTTTGTATTTGTTGTTCCATGGCGTGATTCCAAGCATTGTTCAACTTCATTTTAAAGAGTGGCGATTGTATATGCCAAAACGTCGTGGTACAACAAATACAAAACATGGTATTTTGCATGGAAGTGGTTTTCCTTCGTTGTTTTGCGTAGATTATGCAATGAAAAAGCTGCATTTAGAAAGCTGAGGAACATTAGAACTCGACTTGCAAAAGTAAATTGTGACATGAAGTGCCTTTTAATACTTGGAATTTGGAGAAGGAACTAAAGGGATGACTAGGGGGTTGGCTATTTTTACGATGGTTGTATAGGTTCCAGGAGGTTAAAGAACATTGTTTTAAATTCTCTGAACATCAGTCTATGAATTCGCGATGTGTAGGAATTTGAGAGAAGGAAGGCGCAATCAAAAGGTTGCAGCATGAACTTTGGCAAAGTTTTCATGTTACAATTTGTATGCAATTTGCTTGCCACTGCCATATCACCGGAATTGTTTTCATATGGATTTCGAACTATCTGATCCTTTAGATAATTCATAACGTAACTTTGATAGTGATACTGTGGTCCTTTAGTTTTCTCGTATAGGAACACTACAGTTCCTGCAAGAACAGGGGGAAAATGCACCAACTGACGATGTGTTGTAAACTTTTTTAAATTTAGTAATACAGTTTCAATAACAGCTTTGGTAGCACGAATTTTTGTCCGTGCTGAAAAGGGTTATTACCATTCAAATGATCTAAAATTATTGTTATTAATTCCGTTGTGACGTCACGTCACCATACAAACGCAGTCCTTGTGTAATTCAGTTAGATCGAGAATTAGAGTGGAGAATTTGAATCATGAAATCAGAATCAACAATTTAAAATCTGTAGCTCAGAGTTTTATGTCTTCCAGAAATATGCCGTTTCGTAACACGAACAACTCACTTTCAGTACAGATAAAGGAATGTTGACTGTTTTATCGTAGTCAAACTAACAACATTCTCTTCCAAGAGCCGTGTGTATAGAGTATTTTAAGTTCAGTATACGGAACGGAGTTTCCTGTATTAACGTATGTTCAACATTTAGTTCTTGGCATGGTGTTTTACGAAGGTGATGAGTAAAACTGTTGAAAAATTTCTCTGAAAAGTTTAGGAAAGGTACTTAAGGATCATTCTCCTGATAGAAAAATACGAAAGACTATAAATTGCTTTTTATCATTGTTGTTAAGCTAGTAAATGCAATAGTAATGATATAAAGGGAAACAAGTAAATTGTACGTGAAACTACCTCACACTTACACTAGTGATTAAGGCCTGTGGATCTGGTGATCTAATCAAGGCTTCAGTTTCGTTCCATATTTTTGTATAGTATAAGCTTTAAATAACGACTATTACATGCCTTTTATCTAATTATGTATAGACCACGTGGAAGAAGACACCAGTACTTCTTGCAGGTAAACCTGGTGAGCTATTTTGACAGTCTTTTTCTTCGATATTTTTTTAATTATCCTTTCATGTACTTCTTGGTTTAATATTGATATGCATGTGTGATGACCCACCTCACTGTTTCAAGGACGAAGGTAATAAATCCCTACGTGTGGATTCAATTTTTGTTGGATTCGAATTCGGATCACTAAATATGATTACATCCAATTTTAATTTTCCAGGAGTGATTCTAATTTCGAATGGATTATGTGCATATGTCAAGAGTGTGGTTACGGTGTTTCGATTAGTAAAGTTTGATGTGGGATGGAGTGGGGGAAATCAATAGTGACACTTCACTTGGCACTTCGTACCTGATTCACAAATCTCTGCTGTTTGATAATTCAATCAAACTGTCCCGTTGAACCTGCTTTGGCATCTACTCTTGAGTGCCAAATAATCGTACCCCCCCCCCTGCTTATTAATTTTTTAAAATTTATAACCCCCCACTCCTTATTAGTACCCCCCGTTTATTAATTTTAAGACATTTTCCCGGTACTCAAAATGTAAATAATGTCGGAAAACACTTTTATAACTTCCCATGCAACATTTGACCCGGAAACAGTTACTAATTAGTCACTTAATACGATTTTTGCGCTCATGTGTGCCCCTTGTTTAAAACTTTCACGAAATTAAGACTGGAGTTCAGCCCCCCCGTTTATTTGGACCCCCTATTAACTTTAGACCGTAATGATGACCCCCCCGTTTATTCAGCCCCCTGCCCCCGTTTATTCGGCACTCCAAAGTACCTGAAACACATATGGTAGAGTTTTTTGCCTTGATTTAATATTTCTTACATGTGTGTGGCTGACCGAAAATATGCAAAAAGTGATCTGAGTTGAGTCTTTTGATTAAGGTGGTAGGTGCAGGTGTGGGGTCTCCCAATATCAAAGCTGAAGAATACTGGGGGTTCTATTTAAAGGTTCAAATCGAGGTTGACGGAACAGGCCGATTTGATTCGAATTCAATTATTTACCAGATATCTGTTTGTTCGTGTAGCGTTGTTTAACCATTGAAAAAGAAAAGTTGTTATTTTACTTGTTTTGATTATTTATTTATCACAAACAGAACACGCCCCTGATGATGTCGAAACTTCCGACGGAGAAGCGGAGCCGACAGAATCAGATGGAGAGGTCGCAGTTAGTGATGACGACAATGAATCCCCCTTGAAGCATCATTTCGAATGTTTAGCCTCCGATGGTAAGATCGTGGACGAAAGCGAACCTGCAGAAGGTTCAGTGCAAACAGAAGAAGAACTGAAGCTTGCAAACGACTTGATGTCATACAGAGCAAGCATCTCAGCGAAATTTCTCTCCAGATCACAGCAAATGCGACTAGGGTATGAAATGATAC
>PUGI020000022.1:0-16686 GCA_008930755.2 Alatina alata | reverse complement strand
ATCATCATCATCATCATCATCATCATCATCATCATCATCATCGTCATCATCATTCATGATTCATCAGAGCCGAAGAAACACGAGAAAAAGACTATACAATGATACTCAGCAACAGTATCAGCAACTGAACGCTACGTTACTAATGGCTTATGTATTTGTTATAGCATTATTGTGTTTGGGGAATTAACTAAATACAAAATAAGCAACATCCAGTTACAGAATGTCTACGTTTCCGAACCATACTCGTATGAGCTTTTGATGTGCAGAAAACTGTCTGTAAATGTATCATGAGCATATATGCAAAACGTGGGTGCTTTATGTAATCTCTGTAACATCAAATGAAGCTATTTTGACTTGTCTTTTATATCGACTACTATGTAATAACATAAGGTCTCAGTTACTAATAACAATTCAGGTCAATCACGTCATATACGACATTGCTGATGCACCATTTAAGTCATAGACCACATTCCTGATGACTTATTTAACATAAAATTTATACACATCATTAAAAAGAGCTTGCAGAAACAAATCACTATATACAACTTTAAAGCAGTTCATCAATATTCCATTGCTAACCGGACTTTCTATTATAAACATATCAGGTCATCTGATAGTTCATGAGGTAACTGTTGTAAAAATAAGTAATGAGTGTATACTATCTTGAAAGTTCAGGAATTTTCAGCTGTATTAAATGTTTAATACAAGACAAATATGAAGTAACCCTGGTTTAAGGTTTCCAAGTCCCATTTATTGACGAGATGTTGAAGTCCCGGATGTACACGTTATAGAGTAGTGCCCAGTCTTTCTCAGTAACTTCTCTGATGGCTAAGGTATAACCAATGAAATATGTTATTTCTATAATCACAAGCAGGTTTTAGGCAAAAAAACCCAGGAGCACCTAATTAAGGAGCCAAACTGAAAAACTGACTCTTTTGAAGAGAATGTAAAGCTTTATCAGCAAACTATATTAATTAATGTTCTGATCAGTAGTTAAAGTTTTGCTCAGCAAGATTCCTTCTTGTTAAACCAATACAATTCATTTTGACATCCCCAGGAAAATGCATCAAAAGTTTTTAGATAAAATTTTGTTTAATAGCCATGTTTTTAAGTAGATCATCTGTGTTTACTGTCTGGTTTATTTGATACAATTGCTAAGCCTTAAACACCATTTCTAGAATAGGAACAAAAAGCCCTGTGATGTCCTACTAACCCAGGAGGCCCTGTCGTGCTAAATCCGAATATGCTCATGTTTCATGTTGCTAAGGGAAAAACAAGTCAAATCAAGCATTGTTCTCGCTTAATTTTATCGAAATCTCTAAAGGTTTACAATATTAAACAAGCATAGTACAAAACTGCAATTGAATTGATTCTGTTATAAAATCTTCTGAATTGTCGTGTCACAAAATAGTTTTTGCCAGTACTTCATGTAACTATATTGAAACGAATAGTGCAAACAGAATTCGAATTCTAAGTTTCATGATTGAATATGATACAAACTTTCATCTCAGGTAAATCTCCTATCTTGCCTAGAGACAATTGTTTGGAATTTTGTACTACTTATGGAATCCTCTGCATCAGAGGACTAAGCTTAATAACACAGAACAAGAGAATGTAGTAATTGGACTTTCAAGGATGCAGCAACCTTTGAATAGCAACAGTGACGAAATGCAGGTAAATCTAAGTAGTAATCTTCCTGGAAAACAATTTCTTGGTGCTTACGAGCCTATATCTTACAATAACTCTTACGTATGCTCTCTAAAGGTTCTTTTTTATTTTAATAGCTTTAATCAGAGAGTTGTGATCGAGTTTCACAAGATACTTGATGAAGAGAAGAAGAAATGCACATCCAAATAACTTCCAGCATTTTATTGTTATTAAATCAAACATGAGTGGAAAAATAGTGCAAAATCTGATCTTAGGTCATCCAATAATGCTCTTTCTATAACCTCTTAAAGCGAGAATTATGCGCCAGCAAACTAATATTGTTGTTATAATATACTTGTGACATTTTTGCTATCCTATTTACATCATATTATATGTAGTAATGTTCCTATCTTTGTAATTTTCATATTAGATTACATATTCATGTTGTAATTGCTGGAATATCTATATCATCATAGACTTGTTCTTATTGGAAGAATGTTGGAATATGAAAATCAATCACTGTAACAAATAATCGTTGTGTATATATGTAATTGCTGTACTTGTATATTGTAATTTATTAATTCGTTCTTCATATAAACATCAAAATATTGACTGGTGAATTTTAATTATCTATCCGTTTACTGTTTATAAATAGTAGAGCCTATGGTCTGTAATTACTTTAGTGTTTAAAGAAACTTTACAAGATACCCAAATACTTAAAACAAACTTTCTTACTACTAAAGCAGGTTTATTCCTTATTTTGTAATCACAGACCATTTAAGTTAGACCCAAAAAAATATTTTGCCAAGAGTTAACACAACACTACGAAAAAATATAAACACCAGAGGAAATTTACTAAGATTTGTTTTATGGGTATGATCTCTTCTGCATTTTATAGACTTTCGTAAGATTCTTACTTCTTACAGGTTGATGGGGAAAAATAACAAAGACTCACAAAAACAGAGGGAATTAGCTACAATCTCCGTTTTTTGTCATCTGTTTTACAATGGACAGATGTTGCATAAGCTCCTTCTTCTCATGGATTGACAGTCAAGCCAAATCAACAACAACAACAACAAAACAGAAATTTTAGTACAGTTTTCTTTACTCGAACTATTTATTTTATCTATGACGTAAATGTCAGGGATGGATGAGAAACAATTATAGAATTTACTAGTCTCTACATTTATAAAGACGTCGTACATAACGTAGAAAGATATGAGTTGCCTATAAGAGTTTTCCTAAGAAACCTGCGCCAAAATTCTCATCTTTAAAGCAAATATCTACAATGTTCTAAAAAAATAGCAGAAATTATAAGATACAAAATTATTAATCATGATACTTTGGCATAGAAAAAACAATGTCCTTTTTATGATAGTACATTATATGGTATGCTAAAGGAGTGGTCTGAGAACACAACAAGATATTCTGTTTTTGGCAAAAATGACTTCAAAATTCACAAAAGGTGATGCCTTTAATATATGTTTTATCATATTTTGAAATTCTAAGTATTGGGCATAACCTTTAAATTTGATGTATCATTTGAAAGTATAGGGATAAACTTCCCTAGAAAGTATCAAATACGCATTTATGTATCTGAGATTTTACAGCAATCCAAGCTCAGCAAGTATATAATGGCCAAATTTAGGAGTAATTTATGTCTTGTAATAAATCTATTATGTAGTCTAACCACAGCACGACGTATTTATACGTGAAAATATACACGTTGACTTAGTGTTCTTAAATGTTAGCAACAATACCTTTTCCCTTAAATCACGTATTTAATTCATAAGTACAGCTTACGCTGATAGCTGTACAATATCAATGGTGATACCTGTAGAATTATGTCGACAGATATTGAAGGATTTTATTTATATAAAATGATACATCTCCTTTATGGCTAGAAAATCAGAAAACATTTCTCTTAACTATAAAACCTTTCCTTTAAGTCATTATAATTTGCTATAACAGTTCCCTGCAGACCTCAAACAAAATGTACAAAAAGAGGCAATTACAGGAGTGTGTAAAACATGCTACAAATGATAGATTAGTGGTCATCTGTTTTGTAGTAATTGTAAATTTTTGTGGCTCTACTCTTTTCTAAAGATAACAAAAAATACGTAAAACGCTTGCAAGTCTGCAGAAAGACCACGAAAAAGGTGGACTTGTCCGAATTGTCTGGTTATATGCCTGCAGAGTAAATACTTTGATCTTATCCCTTAATGTGTGTCTAAAGCATTATGGTACATTACTTGCATAAATTCGTTATCTGTTTAATTTACACGATTGTATTCCTGACTATAACGTGTTACCAGTTTCATTTCAATGTGCTATTTTAACTTTTCACTGACGTTGAAGTTCAGGAAACTACAGCTCTTTAGGTTGCATAAAAACTAAACATAAAATCAGCAACTTAGAATTAGAACTGCTTCGTTTATCACAAAGCATCTTAATGCAAAGACAGCAACTTAAAAGTTGCAAAGTAATACTTATCGTTCCCTTTACTTAAAGTTATGGAAACTAACTTCTTCAATAGTGCTTCTTTTACGGAAGACTTCTCAGTATTAAAAGTACACAAGTGCAAAGTGAAAGGTCAAATGTTAAGTTTATAGACTTATCCATTTAGCCTTTTAATATTTTGTTTCTTGAATATTGTATCTTTCGCTCAATATAATCAAACTACAATTAAGTAGTACTATAAGCGTTAATATGGAAACTTTTAATATGCCACAGAGTTGATTTCAGTTTACGTTTTGGTCGGTTGTATATTTAACTGAGGTATAGAGTTAAATCAACGCTTTGAACATATTACAACGCTAGATATTCCCTGAAAGACAACTCAAATCAATCGTGCTTTTTGAAAGTTATGTTCTTTGCTTAGTAACAATCTAATTTATTATATTTATTATGCCAGTATTGCTAAATGTATTCAATTTTTATCTTTAACACTCGCCAGAAGACTAATTTGTATCAACATATACATGACGATTAAATATTGAGTTCAATACTTGTGTCCTTTCTTTGTCTCATACGATCTGCTGATCTTGTTCTGCTGCTGCTATGATATCCGTTTCCTTTATCAGTTTAGGGTTGTAGGTATTACTGCAAACTTCATACGGAAGTAAATGCAAATATAAGTATTTTTATTTGTATCACATAATTCGGTATTGAAGAGATATTTGTGCTTTACGACATGCAAAGAATTCCTCAACAACTCATTCTAATGTTACAATTATGTACAGATTAGTACTTTACGTGTTGTAGCTACACATTGATATGGAATAGTTTAAGAAGTACTGTTGGTAAATGATACTCAATATCTTTTCAATGGGTGCCGGAATATCTACAACAATACGTGACTAATGACCAAATTGACGGGCTCAAGCCCCGGTAGGAGTATTCACCTACTTTATGAATTCTCCTTCCATGTAAAAAATATCTTTCATCACAACATTTATAAACCAAACACAGATAATAGACTCACTTTTGCTTTGATCTAATGAAAATTCTGTTTTAGTGTACAACAGACAAATCAAAATATGACGAAAGAAGTGATAGTAGTAATTGTCAATGAACGATTGGAGTATGTGCCAATAAAGTGTCGACACATTTTCATGTCAGGGCCTGGCAGAATAGAAACATAGTTTATCTCCTCCAAACCAATCTGTGCCCAAAGGAAGAGCTCATTCCTTATCAATTTCTGTATGCTTCACGCCATTTTAGGATAGTATATCAAAAGGTTGAACAGTAAAGATTAAAGTGTTCTTACATACCTACATGGCTGGGGTATTTCAAGAAATTACCCCTGCGGACAGCTCCCTCTAAATTTAGTACATTCTCATTAAAATGGTTGGTAAAACCCTAATCACCTTTACATTTGGTTTGAATATTATGTGTTGCTGACTTAACGACAACAAGAAACGATGTAATGATGGATAAAATTCCCTTTTGCATTTTGGTATCCCATATGAGAACGTTGGAGTCTGAGCATAGGGAAGATCGATTTGTCATTGAATGATTGTTGAGCTAGTATGTTGTGTAAGATGTTTAGGAATGCCCAATTTTGACAGAAGGCAATAAAAGTTTACAAAACAGTTAAAAAGAAAGTAAGTTTCAAGACTGTTAAACGCAAACTTTAGCAGATTTTCACACAAATGAACAGTAATGATATCGCTGCGATGTCACGATGTGGAAATAGAGAAATTATAAAAAGAGTATCATTTGAGCAAATAAATTACAATCAGGGATGGAAACAGAACGCTTAACAAATTTCTGTAAACTTTCAAACCTAACTTTTACTATATTTATTTACATCTTTAAACGGAAAGAATACCAAGTAAGCGCGATTGCAATACGCAACCTAAAGGTAAAATTAGAACTCAGAATTGAAGGAATGATAAGGAGATGATATGGGATACATGGTCATATAACATAAATACTCAATGGATTTACAAACAAGGTAAAAAGTAACTGTAGATATTCCGTTAAATATTGGGCTTACCGGAAATTTTAAACCTTTTTTACATCGACGGCAGAAATTCGGAGAAAACGATACCTTGTCAGCAGACTAAAATTGACTTTGCTTGACAACCAGTTACGTATTTTGATTGGATACGTAACTCCGAAGACAAGCTAATATCTATTAATGTGGTATATACTTTGATTTTTCGCTCTTGGCCATCCAGCTACTCTAGCAATACGCTAGGAAAGAATAAGGAATAAGGTGTTTTGAGAGGAAACAAAAAGTGCGCACTGAGGTGTAATGGAAAGAATGTATGCTTCAACAATTGGCCCTTTTGATTGGTTAATGCTCAAGAACCAATCAGCATATGCTTTCTATGTCCTCCAAAAGTTTTTGACTGATATTAGTGTCTAGAACTTTGATTTGAACTCTCATGCTGCATAATGATACGATATTTGATGATGTTTCTCGACAATCCTCTCCTGTATTCCACCTAAATTAAATATAGTCTTAAAGTGCTAGGAATTGCGCCTTGCTTTACCACTTATTTATCTTGGATGTAGACACCCTTCATTTTGGTGGTTTTTGCGTATTATATGATCAGATGAATGTTTCTATGGGGAAAGGGATAAAAAACGCTTCTTATTGACAAAACTTAACTTGGTTGATACAAAAATGAACCAGCTGTTTCCCTTGCCCCCCAAATAGATGCCTACATGCAGTACCATAGCTATGGTAAAATGCATTACCAGTAACTTCTCCTTGCGTGTTAAAGCACTTTACGTAGAACGTACCGCTGAAGACCATAATTGGACCCCAGTTGTCATAAATGCAAGAATCTGACGGTTAATACCAGTCTGTTTGTTAGACAACTTTTGTAAGTGTTAAATAACGATTCAACAGCGTTCTACATTAAATCCATGATTTGTCACAATTCTATGAGCTCACCCACTGTCCTCAGTCGAGAGCCTTTATCAAGACATTTCAACCTGAATTTGGACCCATCGACAAGTTATACATCGATTTAACAATGTCTGAAGAATTTCTCAGAACAAATATAAAGGAAAAGAAATTAATGTCTTGTAGCTGCTGCTTCATGAAATGTTATTTATTACGAGAAAGTGTCTAATTTTCATTTGTGTACCTGATTGCCTTGACGTTTAACTAGTGGGGCAAGGGGTACTACGTCATTGTAATCTAGTTCTTACTTCAGGTACACGCTATTAACTGATTTCTTATTAATCAATTTTAAAGATGTTATTTAAATGGAAGACTATGTCGTGCCTTAAGCACTTTCTCAGCTCCTCTTGGGAGAGATCCTTCTGCCGTCGTTACTCTAGAAGTTTGATGGCGTACTGTTCTTCTTTCCATAACGAGTCCAATTTACAACTCATCACATGACAAACGCTTTCATCTATGGCATCGACTGGGTCGACAAATATTAGTATTTAAAAGGTCATTTGTCACAAAATGAAGGGGAAAAGTTCGGACCCATGCTTGACAAACTGATTATTTGCGGGATAATCAGTTCTGGAGCAGTAGAGGTTAAGTGCTGATCTATTAATGACAATATCATTACTCCGCGATCCTATTTAACTTGACTCTAAAATAATAATGGCATTACACAGGGTACAGTAACTTTCGTGTATAGATGCAGTTCAAGAGCATGGCATTCTGTAGGTATAGATCTGGAAATAAACATGATTTTGTTTCAGACAAGTGACTAAATTTCCTGCAAACACATACGTTACATACAGTTGCAGTTGCCAAAGAGGTCAATTTGAGATAACTAGCTTGAAATGACATTCATTAACGCATAAATAGGTTTATTAGAAATAACGTTTTTCTTCAAGCTGAGGTTCAACGCCTTCCCATGTTTCCACAACTTAAACAGGTGTCTTCTGCGTTAGGTATAACGAAAACGTAACTTCAAGCCATGATTATTACAATTGGGTCGAGAATTAAATCTGTTATTAGAAAACTGTTTTACCAAATGAAGATCTATGTCGACCCATACCCATGTTCTGCAGTCAACAAAAAATCCTCCACTGTGATAAGACGGGCATTTGACACCAGCTGAGGAAGAGCAAAGATAGTGCAGAAAGCACTGGCCTCCACAACTGATCACTGAATGACTCAGGATATGTGATTACCTCTCAAATTACACCCCTACACTCTGACACAAAATAAAGAACCACCTTTCCCTGTATTTGCTAGCCTTGTACCAAGAAAAACTCCTCTTCATTTATCATCAAATATAGAAGTTTGAAATAAAGTATTCTTTCATACAATGTTGTATGTAGTTCAAATTATAAACAGTTCTATATTGGCCCAAAGTTCATTGTTCTTCATAAAACCTTGTATTATTGTTGCAGCGAGAAAACAAAACAAATTATATTCTTTAGTTGTATATTGTTAAGGTGGTGTTTTTGAATCGAAAAGTTTTCAATGAGTTATTAATGAAATACCTTCTTCCTTATGACAAATATTGTAAGATTGTTTACCACTGCAGTTATGAAGGTAACAGGGATTACAGGAGTCAAAGTATATACTTATTGACTTGCTTTTAGGCTGTATTAGATTGGTTTACAAATAGATATGAATAACATGTAGAAAATAGCATGAGAGACGTAAACAGAGGCAATAATTGATCTAAAATACAGTAACAAACATATACGTGACTGCAGTTGTTCTCCAGCCAAGAATAAAAAGCCACACTTATCCACTAATTACATACACCATTTATATATAGCATTACAGGGATATAAGAATCGGTATTTCGTAAAATACAAGTACAAAATAAAGCTACAAAATCAAAAATAAAGCTAAGAAACCCTATGTAGCTTTGACAGGACGTCTAGCATATGATAGTTGTGACGTAATCATAATACTACGTAGTGTAATTTCGCACATTATTAGTTTGTGTTCCAGTACATCATGCCTGAAACTACATACAATAATACGTTTTATGACACAAACATCAACGCGTACCTTGGAAGTGCCAAAGCTGCACCTTGCCTCATCGCAGGACTCAGAGATTCTCTGAATTAAATTCTATTACGCAAATCACTGTTGATGTAATCGACAATCATACGACTTTAAAATACAGAAGTATGACAAGTTCAGGTGCTTTCATTTTTATTCGACTTGTCAATCGTTATACTTTCCCCTAAAGCTAAAGAATGCATGGCGATTTTATTTACTTTAAGGTGATTTTTTTTAAAAAAAAATCTGTATTTCTGCTGATTTGATTAATGTAAAACCTTTGAACGATTGTATAAATGTTACTCAATTCAACCTGTACCACTGCTACTGTTCAACGCACAAAGTTTGGCAACTTTCTGATATTAACAAACAAGAGATAATTTCATCAACATACTATTCATAAGAATTCTCCTAAAAAAGGGAACGTCAAAAGTTACCTCTAAAAATTTCACTCCAAAAAGCAGTAAGGTCGAGGATGTACTACTGCCGTCTTGGCCTTCCCATTCAACCTTAATTGATTCTGATGCAGTCACTGAAACCAATACAAGGCTGCATTTAAAGGCAGCTCTCCACTTACAATTATCAATGAACTATGCCATGTCGTTTTAGTGCTTAAGAACGAGGCTACACGGAGTGCAGAATGATTACACATAACAATACAAAGATTGTATATTGAGAACAGCATTATATGACGAAAGTAAAACCATTGTACAAAGCAAAGTTAATTTGTGTGTCTTCTCTATTAAAATAATGGCTAATTTAACATGATATTTAGAAAATAAAAAATAAATCATTATTTCAAATAGGAAATCTCTTACCAAGTATACAGACATGGTTGTGAGCATGGCGTATCAATGCTGTATATCATATTTGTATAAATGGCGGCTTGGCATGGCCGAGAAGGTGCGTATCAATATTAAATTTGCATTGAGTTGATGTTATTAGCAAAATAAGATCATATTATGGTATAAATATTATGATAATAAACGATACCAACCTATGATTCACGATAAAAATTTTAGAAAATCATCACGCTGTCATATAATTGCCTCAATGGTCATCGTGCATCGTGTTTGTGCAGCCATTTTGAGCTATCCGATAAAAGGAGCTTAATACGACTGATGATGCCTCTAAGCAAAATTTATTCTTTTAAGATCCAAATTCATTCTCTACACATAATATACTTCTCACAATGCCTTCAAAGCATCAGAAATGTTATTTTAATGTGTATCAACTTGTATTTTTATTTACTCAGTACAGTTTTCTCTAAAGTAAACAAACATAACTGTACGTGGTAAATCTACGATGGACTGTTTTTACGAGATGATGCTTTGCTGATGGATCACAATTTTAGTCTCAATTTTCGTATACTTCATACATATATAAGAGTATACGTTATACCGATTATTTATAAATGTTTTATAAGGATTAATTGCTTAAGACAACAAAGTACAGTACCTCTAAGTATAGTTTGATCTTTACAAGTGGCAATGATGCACAACGTCGCGTAGGTAAGCAAAAGCATGGCACACTTGAATTAGTCAAGTTAATACTGCAGATTCATCTCTTTCCGTGCCCTCTTAAGTCAAACTGAAGTAGCAGGATTTGTGAAATATAAATTTTAAAAAATAAAAAGAATAACATCATAACTGTATTAATCCTAATATACTATTTGATAAATCTGCTCCCTAATACAATAAGGTATACTCTCCCGTGTTTACAAAAGCTGCGTGACCACCTTTCAAACCTTCAGCTTGAAGAAATGCTTATTAATCTTCTTCTAGTTATACCCTCATTGAAATGATATAATTTCAAACCAAACATGATCTTCACGCTATTGGATTCTTATATCTCTAAATCCTTTAAAGATATCTTGGTATGATTCCTAGATTTTAAAATTGCACGACTCTTAGATTTGGCTGGTAGCTCGAATTTTTTGAAAGGTATGTTGAATTTAATCCAATGTGCTTTTTCGGCTGAAAGATACTATATGGCTGCATGAGAATAATACAATTTACGTCATCTTAATATGATTGCATGGGTCAACCTTGTAGGAACCTTGTTCGTAGGAACCTCTCACTGCCTAAGGCAGCGCAGTCTATCGAACTGCTCCTTAAAACTTTTAAAGAGGTTAGAAGAAGTAGCATCCTAAATCACATTTATGCACTTATAATTGTATAAGCATTTTAGTAAACTATATATTTCCAGGAACGAGTCTAACTTATTTGTTAATATTGTTTCCAAAACTGTATTATCAGTGGGACTGTATTATCAGTGGGAACAACTTTGTTCTCCAAATTTTTTTAAATATTTGAAATTTAATGATGCAGAAATTTAACTTTGTAAATAACAATATCAGCGGAAGACAGGTCTATTAAAATTATAAAATTTAAAATGTAAGGAAGAAAGCTTTACATTTTGCAAATGTTTGAATGATTATTACCTTTGTTTCCGTTTCTGTAAATTTTTTTTGCTGCATGATGTGCATTATAAAATGGCTTTTACTAAAGTATGAAAGGACATAAACTAATTTAGATTGTTAAATTACAGTCATTAGACTAGTATGATATTACGCTCGTTAAAGTATAGTTTTGAAACATATAAGTATTGAGCCCTAGAATATTAAGAGGCTTATGAACCGAGTTTGTTACTTTACTTTAGACTAGATATAACTTTTCCTGTGATGGCTTTTCATGAAAACTTAGTTCTCCCTAAGTACGTGACTCTTAGCAAACATTCCTGGGCAAGTATGCAACCAGTATTAAGGATTGAATAATAGACTCAGACAAAACCAATATGTGTAGCCTGCCTACTTAATTAAATCATAATTTGGATATCTAATTATTTTGCGTTGTTAATATTTACTAAATTTGTTTATCAGAATGGGTAATCAAAATTTTCCAAATAATAATATTGGTGTGTTTGACTTTAAATTATCATTAAAATAAAGGTTTATTTTTCGTATCCGTCTACCAAATAAACATAATAAGAATATAAATAAGAGTTTTCCGCAAATATTCAGGTTTATGATACGTGGTGTAATTTGTCAGGTCTTCAGGTACACCCAGTGTGGGATTCCATTTTCAGGCAAACCTTGGATAACTTTGTTCTTGAAAACAAAGCATTTCCGCAAAATATTATCCTATTTTTAGGTTGTAAGATTTTCCTCCCATGCATCTCAGGAGATTCTTCTTTTTGCCGTGTCTTTCTGATGATAGAATGATCTCTTAAAAAGTAACCAGTATAACACGCAAGATGTAATAAAACTCTTCTTTTGTGTTAAAACCTGAGTAAACAATAGCATCTTCAGGATATTTTCTAAATTGTATTTTTATTCTTATATACTTGCCTTGCCGTCTCCCATCTTCATCATTGAGAATCTGGGACCGTGGATCCGTAAACCATCTTCCTCAATCTTATAAAGTGCCCCGCCCGACATACTCGGATAGTTATTAGCTGTCCAGTGTCAAATGTCATTAATTTATCGTCTTCGGGGCTGTTCTTTCTTTATTGACCCACACATTCTACTGTGAGTGCAGCGGTCAATCTGTAACTTTTGTTCAAAAGTTGACAATAAGCAGCGAATAATTTGTTAGATCAAACAGCTAACAAGCAAAAGAACATTAAAACTTACTCTTTCCCTTTATAAGTCTTCTCGTTTTCTTGTAAAAGCAAGCGACTATGACTTCTAATCTTTTTTGCTTAAGCTGGTAAACAGAAATATGCATCCGTTAAAGAGAAAGCGTCATCATTTCCGATGAAAGAGAAGGGGATGCGATTTACCAAGAATACCTTACGCATAAGTAAAAGGCATCTTTCCTTTGTTATGGTGCAGCATGTGCAGTGGAAATGGATTTGATGCCTGTACAATGAATGAATTCATTAAATGCTAATCCAAGGATACCAAAATATCTTCTGGAAACGAGACAATATGCTCCCTTTTCGTAACTCATGCCGGATATTAAAATAGCATAAATAAGTTCATAGTTTCTTTTCTACACTATACAAACACAAGAAAAAAAAAATTAATCTTGACAAGAATTCCATTTAGAAGAGTTCTTTCCTATACCTTGATCATATACCAAAACTTCTAATTTATAATCAAAACAGAGCTGACAAACGTAAATGAGGGAAGCAGCTTTCAAAAGTTCAAATACTTTGAAGATGGACTGCAGGCGTCGGCAGGAACGACATTTTCATTTCAAACAGCATCAGGGGAAAATATTAACAGCAAAAAGCACATGTTGATTTAAGATGCAATCAGGTTACTATTCTTTCTTATAAAGAAAAACATGTTTTAAGAGTAATGTGACTGTGGTCTGAAGCTCTTTAAAGGCAGACATTTGAGACGAAGACCAGCATGCCTTAAAAAGAGAACGTAATATAATCCATGCCCCTCACAATGACGTAGAACGTCTATATTTCTCGAATTTGCAGTCGTCGAATGCCCTACAGGTGACATTTTACCTTAAACTCGTTTGCAAGATTTTATTTCCGAAAGCTATATATTGGAAATTAGAGTTCGTGGTAGGTGCTTTCTAGGGTTCATGCTTGCTACTTTAAAAGGAGAATGGAAACATACCACAACTTTTGGTGACAGCCATATTCCACAAATACTTAATAGACAGTTGATTATTGGCTTTATTTATGAGTCCAGAGTATCTGGAAATGCATGTAACTGATTTGGGAGTGTATAAGCAACCATCTTTGTAGATTTTCTTACAATTTTAAGAAACCTAACCTTATTTTGCCTTCAAAATCCAAAATTAAATCTCACTACCTCCACGCTTCCAATATGTCTTGATCTTTTTACTACAGAAAAATTACATTTTGTGATTTCAGGTACAGTGATTTCTTACATATAAAATTCTTTAGTTGGAGAATTCTTTTGGTTGGAGAATTTTTTTAAGCTGAACTATTTAATGTATATTCATTATTCTTTAAAATTCTATCCTCGTTGCTAATTGTAAAATTTCATTCACATAAAAAGGCATTTCATATATTCTCGATACGAAGAATTTTTATGTACTGACAGCGTGAGTTTCAAAAACGTCAGGCAGTTTAGTTTCTGGTCACTAAATTTTAGTTGATGGTGACTACATTTTAGTTATATTTTACCAAGTAATACATTGATGCCGTTGCAGCATTCTTTTATTTATTTGTTTGTTTTATAAGATTTGGATGTTTTTAGCTCTCTATACACCAAATTATGTAGTAAGATGGTTCCTTTTACTTTTGGAGTACTGAAACAAGGATTGCAATAAATTGAAAGGTTAAAACAAGACATTAACAACAACGAGAAAACTTATTTTTGCTTCTCATCCACGTGAATCTTGTTTCCAACTGGACTGCATATATTTTTGCTGACAAAAAGTTATAAAATTTAAAGAATCTATTATAATTATTCTGCTGGAAGTAATAAGCCCTTCTGAATCATTTTTTTCTTACGTTTTAGTTTTAATTTTCGTCAGACCATTTATAATTGACAGTAATATCTGTTGTTACTTGCTGTGGGCATGTTTTTATTTACTTCTTTATGTAAATTAAAGCCAAGAAAATCTGTCACATAATTCCATCTTGATATCCTTTGACAATAGTCATCTCTTAAGGATAATAAAAACATGCTATATGCACTACATTGATGCCAACACACATGTTGATCTAAAAATATGAAGTAATTAGCAAATAAACAAGCTATGGCACAACAGAATTTTTGTGAATTTGGCTTGGAATCAACACAGAAAAACACCTCAGAAGCCTTTTGACATTAGAACCCATCTTCTATATATGAGCATATAGGTAGTGATATGGGCAGAGAATTGCATATTCTGGACAACAGCGTAATGGGGAAGGGTTATTTACTTACTTTCTCTGACCGATTTTCGGATTAAACTGATAAATATATTGTCTTTAAGTCTCCCTTTTCATCATTTTTTTAATCTCTAATTTTGATGCTAGTGTCTTGCAATAGAACGTCTGTAAAATTCATGGTAGGCCTTCCAACACATATCTTCACGTAGGACTGTAACCATATTAACAGGCCCACGAAATTTTTGGTAAGTGCGTTACACAATGTCCTACTAAACAGTCTACGCTATGAAATTTTCAGTGTTAGTCTAGGAAGATCCTCGCTTCGCTCTGTATTGGTAGTATGACTGCCAAGGAACATCCATAACCATTCTGAGTATGCTTGTATGCATGCCATCTGATTGTTTTCTAGTAAGAGTCCATGTTTCATAGCCAAAAAGCAAGATGAATTCCTCTGTTACAATAAATAGCTTGATGATCCTTTTTAAAGATGATTTCCATCCCTTTGATAGTTTATGGCATGCATTCCATGCAAGAGCCTTTCTGTTATTAATGTCTTTTTGGAACTGCTTAACCGAGCTCCCAAATATATAAAATGATCAGGAATCTTGCCTTGCTTTCCTGGTTGTTGATGCCATATTAAGTTGCGTACGCAGGATTTTTTGAAGAGGGAACATCACACACCCCACCTCATTTCAAACTCCGTCTTCTGCTCCCAGATTCATCCTTGCATCATATAGTTGCTGGAATAGGCCCGTATCCATGGGGAGCTACTAAGCGGGCCAAGCACACAAAGCAAGTTTCCCATAGGTGCGAAACATCAAAAGAGACTGTCGTAATAAGTAATATTGGTATTCTTTGATGTAACTCAAAATTTCTGGTTATTTACGCCCAGGAACAAGAGTAAAACACCAATCTGGATGCTAATATGGTTACATGCTTGCATAACGTTTAATAGGGATATGTTTCTATGCTTTCATTCTTAGTGTATAGTAAAACAAACCAGATATTTTTGCGTTGCAATTATTTCTAGTTGCTACCCATTTTACATTCCTCTGTAGGTCGAGATAGAAAAGGGGTTATGACATCATGGCCCCCTCGGTACGCCACTCCTCATATTGCATTATCCCAGGCTATTGACGTGTAACCTAGCCTTTCCTGCTCTTGTCTAGACTCCGTTGAGACAATTTTGGGCTTGTATAATTTTTTCTGACAGAAGAGCAATGAGGTCTGGAATCATCGGTCCTTTGTCACCTTTGTTGATATTATTTTACTTTTCCTCCTTTTAGTTCTAAAACCGAGTTCTTCGGACTTTATTCCAATTGCTGTTCTCATAAAGTAATCAATAGTTATGGAAAAGAGGTAGGTGCAAGGGTACCATCTTGTAAAACTTCAGCAAGTATATTGAATACTCCATCTCTCCATCAGGAAATAGGATTTGGCTTTGGTGTCCTTATAATAAAGGGACCTCTCGTTTACCAGCTTCTGGGGCATATTATATGCTCTTAGTATTTTCATCATCATACTCCTGCGTATACTAGCAAAGGCATTCTTGAAATCCGCAGAGAGGATAATGGCCTTTAAACTTATTCATATCTATGCCTTCAATAATTCTTCCGAGAGAAAGAATGTGCGAGGTGCTTGATCTTTTAAGTCAAAGCCATTATGATTTGGACCAGGACCGTGGCTACGGGGGGTTTGGGGGTGCAACACCCCCCCAGGTGGCGCCCCAAAGGGTTGGTAGTCGGCAAATTAATCGGCAAAAGTTGCAAATGCTTCAGAAA